>NDGN011473004.1:0-16767 GCA_002564285.1 Tympanoctomys barrerae
GGCCTTTGTGCTTGCCAGGGAAGCACTTATTCCACTGAGCCATCTCCCCGGCCCCAAATTTTGTAAAAGAAAGAATATTCCTTCCTGTAGCCTTAGGTGTTGCCTCTTCATATCAAAATGGCTGTTGTGATTCCCCGTATCTCAGAAAATTTGTAGAAGTCATTTTCTAGGTGATTATTTCTAAATTGGAAAACTCCCCCAAGAAACCTTATTTTATTTTATTATCCAAAACAGGTCACGTGCTCATCCTTTTATTAATCAGTGGTCAAAAGAAGATATTACCATGACAGATAATGATTCTTTAGGGGTACAGAAGGGCCTCCAAAAGATAAAAGAATCAGGGTCCTATTATCCAGGAAGAAAGAATAACTATGAAGCAGGCAGTTGAAGTAGTTGCCATAGCCAGGGGCCAGGAAGAATGGTGGGAATGGTGAGGGTTGGCTGCTCAGAAGAACTGGAGCAAGCTGCCATCTTTATTGGGGAAGTGGAGGATTAGAAATGGGGATCAAAAATACAAAATGTCCAAATGGTCATGTAATAGGGGTAAAACCAGAAGTGTCAACTCAGAGCCAAAGCAAGCTGAAGCTTGTGGTGTGTCTGAGGCTGGAACAGGAGCTCAGAGCCATGTCAGAGCCCAGATGGAACAAATAGAATTTTGCTGAGTGCCTGGTTTCTGCCTCTGCTCTTTGCCTGCTGGGAGTTTAGGTTCTATTTGAAGCAGGCGAGCAGTTTCTGGCAGGCACATTGAGCTCTAGGTTCTTGGATGACAAGTTAACTAACTCTGGATATGAGCACAGTGTTGCAGAGGGCCAGCAGATTCCAAAGCACTGAACTAGAGATGGGGGAGGGCATCTCACAGCCACACTGGGAAGTTGGCAAGACTCCCAGACCCAGGGGAGCCAGATTTACTGGGCAGTTCCCCAAACAGGAGCTTGGGAACATGGCTTAGAGGTGAAGCCCTGTTATTTGGAGGTTGGAGGCAGACTGGTATTAGGGAACTAGGAACTCTTTGATTAAATTGGGACTTTGGAGAGAGATGACCAGTCAGTGCTACCTAAGGCAAGAGCGTTGGCCCAGGTTAAGGGCCTTGGGCCTCGAGGTGGGATTGGTCCTGACAGTTGAAGATTAAGGTGAGTCAACCCCAGGGGAGTCAGGTTGTCCCTTTTGAGGGGGTGCTGAGAAGAAATGTAACTTCACGGGGAGAGATGCAAGAAGGAGTTTGACAGTAACATTTGCGGGACTCGGCAGAGAAGACAAGATTGGATGTTGAGGTGGCTGGACTGCTCAAAAATATGCAACAATAATTTCTGAAACTAGAAAACTTTGTGTTTGAGTAGTACTGAGGACATCTAGGTTCAGGTGTTAGACTTTGATTAGATAATATTGTCACATGGAAGAAAGAGGAAAGCTGAAAACAAACACTGGGCTCATCCACAGGAGGAGAGAGACAGGGTGAGATGGCATGGGGAGAGACCAGTGTGCTGGTTCTGTGTGAGTACCAGGAAGGAGGTGGCTGAGCTCATTTCTAATTCTTTTATTTGCCCATGAATTCTTTTTCCAGGTCCCTCAGATATCCAGTTATTTCTTCTTTCCTCATGTTTTTCAGGTATGTCCAATTTCCCTCAAATCTTTGCATTTTCTTGTCTGAAAGGGCTTACTAGTTTTTTTTTTTCATACTTAGAATTTCACGGACAAAAAAGGGTAAACTGTGGAGAATACCATTTCTGCCATCTCCAAGACAAAAATCATGCTTCTTTTCATTATTATTTTGTGGTGGTGGCGGGGGGAGTGGAACGTAGGGCCTCGCACATACTCTGAGCACTCTGCCACTGATTCCCCCTGACCAGCCCACTCCCCAGTGCCTCTTAAGTGAGGTTTGTTTAACAGCGAGTTGGAAGAGAATGTGTTGCTGTCTTATCTTTCTCCTTTGAATCATGCAACAAGTGAGAAAAAGGAAGATGCAGTCTTATCTTGTCCACAACAAAATTGTTGAAAGTTCAATAATCCAGACACACTCTGTACCTAAGAGGGAGTATTTCTGTATGCTGTTTGATTCTTTTTCTCTGTGTTACACTGAGTGTGGGATATTTAAGATTTCTATTAGTAAGGAAAAGGAAATTAAAGCCTCCATAGTCAAGTGAATGGATTCATAAATTGGGGTAAGGAATAGGAGAAAACCATAAGTTCTCGGCAGGCAAAATGATCATTTTACTATTTGAGTGTGTGATTTGGGGGTATAGGTACCATGCTTTTTTTTTTCAAGCACACATGGAAAATATAAAGAACTTTTCCAGACTTAGGTCAAAGCTATAAATAAAGTAAACAATTTATTGATGACACTAGAACTATATAAGAGGATAAGACAATATTAGGAAAATTTCTCAGTGATACTTTTCTGGACAAAGCTTAACTTATGGCCACCCTGCTTTTAGATCTTGTAGTGGTTTACAGTTCATGTGATTTGAGGTGAAATAAAATAAAAACAAGTATTTCCTCCTGGTCTGGCATCTAAGTTGAAAGACGGTTTTCTTGTGTAAAATACCAGGTGCTTCAAGGTTCAGGAAATGCCAATATAAGATTGTCTTCACTGTTAGGCCTTTCTGGTTGCTTTGCAGGTCAAAGTGACAGCGTTTGGAGACTGCTGAGTGGATTTGGGGCCCTGCCCCACAGGTCCTTAATGACTTCAGTGTGGGTTTTTAATCTCCTGCCCAAGTGTTATCGTACTTGTCCAGGCAAGCCGCTCACCGGTATGGGAGAGTGTGGGAAAATTAACACTGCCTGAGCAACCAGGGAAGGAAAAAAGTGTCTCAAGGAAGAAATGAATTGCATTAGGGTTTCTTTTAATGAAGTCTGGAAAAGTACAATTGGAAACCTCTGGACTGCTTAAGGAGAGCCCACACCTTTCCTTGGAGGGAGAAAGCAAAAAGGATTGAGAAATGTACAGAGCGTAGCTATCTTTAATGTTTGAGTTAGCTATCAGGAAACCCGAAATGCTGAATGTAATAAAATGTTGACAGCACTTTCACTCAACATGCGGTAACTCTAGAGTACAACGGCATCTTTGGCACCAAAGGAAATCAAGAGAATAAAAGCAGCAGTTGCCAAGATTTGAAGTAAGCCACAGATTATTACCATCTGTACATTTTACAGACGCCTTGCAAAAACAAGAAATCCAGGAACCAGACTGGAGAGTAAGTATATTGAACTCTGGGGTGTGTTGTTAGATGTAAGAAACTCAGGAATTGGTCTGAATTTTTAAATATAATACTTCATAAAACCTGACACTTTATATTTTTGTAGTGATGGTGGCGCTAATAGTTCATTTGTCTAAAATCTGGACACGAGGAAATTACTCGTGTGTCTCATGTGGAAAGTATTATTGTTATAAATTTTTATTGTACTAGGTCTTCCTACTTTCAAAATTCATCTGTACTTGTAGAATTATTTGTAAATAGCTCTCCAATTTCAGGTTGTTCTTTCTAGAAATTTGTAGAAAGATCATCATGAAGCACACTGAAGTGTTTTGAATAATGCGCCAGTGTGCTGCTGTTGTACATGACTCAGCTTAGACTTCTTATCCAAGAGATGGTTTTCTTGGATGAGCCCACATTAATTGTTATTAGATAAATGTTTTGGTCCATGTTTGATTATGTTAACATCATAACTTGGCTAGATTATAGATTATAGATTCCCTGTGGCTTAAACTTACATACAGAAACCAAAGAGAAAACCCCAAAGTTTCTGATTTTGTGCACATATTTTAACAGGGTTTGTTTAGAGGTACTCGAGCTACATTTTTAAACTGTAGCCTTTGAAAGCTATAATGGACTAGGAGAGGGACTAGTGGATCAGGCTATGGCGTATGTATGGGGCAATTGAAAAGTACAGTGAATGTGTGAATTTTAAAAATTCATTACAACAAAAGACATATTGCTCTTAGCACCCCTCACAATAGCCCCCTCACCTGGAATACACTTTTCCCTTGGTTCTTGCCACTTTCTGAAGCAGTTTTAGAAGTGAACCTTCGTGAATGTCTTCATGAGTTATGATTAAAAACTAGGCTGAAGGCTGCTGCTAACCTCTGTGCAAGGAAAAGTCAGATTTGTAAAAACGTGTGTGCCCTCAACCAGCTTGTTCACTGGTTCTGGCACCACACAAATTCTGACACTGTCCCAGAGTCAGAGTAACTGTGAACAGTGACTATTTTGAATCAGTTTGGGTATCAAAGGAGCGCAGCCAAGGACTGTCCTGAAAAAGGACTACTGGCTTGCTTTAGAAAGTGACAAGAATGATGGGGTTAGTGTGTTCAAAGCCAGGGGGACCATTCTGAGGGGTCTTAATGACAAGGTGTCTTTTACTATAGTCAATTTTTAAAAAAAAATGTAAACACACATGTATTTGTCTCTAGTTGCCTTGTCATGGATGCCATAAGGTCCCAGATTGACTTAATATGTTTACCTGTATGATCATTTGACTTTGCTAAGAGCCAAAAGTCGCACAGCACCAGACTGAGTGACAAGGTGCATGAAGACACACTGTATTGTTTGTACACGCCTGCCCTTTCATTGAGTGGCACTTGGTAGCAACATGTACCATAGTTTTTTAATCATACCTTGTAAAGACACTCATGAAAGAGGACTCCCAGAACTGCTTCAGAAAGTGTTAGGAATATAGGATAAGTGTGCTCAAAGTAAGGGAGAGTAATGAGAGTGTGTCTTTTCCTGTAATTATTTCTTTTAAAAAATTTAAACATTCACTGTATATTTTGATCACATTGTAAGTAATGAGAGGCCCATTTATCTAAAATGTTTATATAAAAGTAGTTAAATGCTGTGTAAACAGGGCCATTATGTAAATTATTTGACATCTCAATGAGAAATAGAAGCTTTCTTATAAACAAGTTTGAAATAGAAGCATGAAAATAAAATTTAATGCAATCATTTTAACTGGAAAATAGCAATTAATGGCAGATTATAGAAGCCAGCCAATTAATTGTCATTTAGTACTTTTCTATCCAACACATATGGGAGAATGTTTATAAACAGAGAATGTTTTCATTTTAGTGTGTATCTCAATGTATTATAATACTTGGCAAATCTTGGGTAGTTTGGCACCATTAAAATCTGAGATTTTTGGTATTTAGACTACCAGTTTTCTAGATATGGAATGTTCCATGGGTATATTTGTTTCTTTTTCTTACCAACCCTGACTTGTTAATGTTTAAGCAAGAAACTCTTTACCCTAATATCTTTCTTTTGTAACCTAAACTTCACAAAGTGATCCAGGATAGAGAATGTGGCAAATTAAAGCGAGTGAGGGTAGAAATAACAGAATTACTTCCCATACATGTGGAACACTAGCTTAGCAAATAAGTGGAATCATATGCATTAGCTTAAGTGTTTGATTCTGAAAGTAACCATTCCCAGTTGTACAACTAGCACTTCCATCATGTGTGTGAGTCTTCTATGGCTGAACATACAGGCACTGGCGCCGCCCATTGCCTTCCTGTAACACTTGATACAGACCCGTTTAGCTCATCAGCCAGTCTTGGGAGAATCGCAAAGAGAAATGTGCAAGGGATTTTGAGACCTGCTGGACACTGGGGTCCTGTTGGATAAATTATTGCCTCAATATGCTAAGTGGACCTCTGTGTCCTAAAGATGTTTATGCGTTTCCCACATATTCACTTTTTGTTCACTTTTTTGTTGTTGAGGTGTAACACACAGCAAAAGTGGCTTGAAAATCTGAATTTGTGATTAAATTAATGGTTAAAAGTTAGCACCCCTCTTGAAAATATATCAATGTGGGAAAGTTTTGCAAAGTTTATGACACATGTGTTTATAATATACTTTAAAACTTGTGTGTATAAGCATTTTAATTCTCAAGAAAAAAGTGCTAAGTAAGCACAGTTGATTTGCCTTTTGCAAAATACATGTGAGCAGGCGAAGTTTTATACAGTGGAAGGTATGGTTGGGATTATATCTTGAGAGTGGTCATGATTTGTCTGGAGGTGTGCAAAATTGGGGACAAGTGCTGGCCCTTCACCTCTGTCCTGCCTTGTTTTTGAAATGACATATGACATTTCAGCCACCTAGTGTGCATTTTGATAGGAATCTTTAACCTATAATGCTGATCCTTAAAATGCTGGTGTCTCCCTGTTGCAGACTGGGCTGAGAGCAGGGCAGCTTAGCCCCAGCAAGCAGATATCTTGGCCGGTATCTTCTGAGTCCACTTGCAGTCGGGGGTCTTCATTGCTAGCCTCAGTGGGGGCTTCTTGACAGACTTCTGGTTTCTAGAAAGTCTCAGATATGCTCTAAGGGTGCAGATGGGCCAGTCACAGGGCATCAGTCTCCACCCAGTCTGAGAGGCAGGCCATGGATCTGCCTGCAGATACCTTGCTTAAACAGTCACTGACCTGTAAACTCAGCAACCTGGAAGTCTTGGGTGAGAGGGCCACAGATTTAGGTCTATTTGGGGCAACTTAATGAGACCCTGACTGAAAAAAAAAAATATAAGAACTGGGGATGTAGGTCAGTACCATCCCCAGGAGCACACACACACACACACACACACACACACACACACACAGAACAATCACTGTTCTTGGCCACCTGTCCTTGGCTTGCTGCACTAATAGTAGGGTGGTCTGTGTGAACATTGACTTGTGGTTTACTTGGTACGGCTCCTGGAAATGATAACTCCTTCCCTTAAGAATTAGGGTCTGTTTGGTGTTAGGAGAAAAAGGCAGGACAGTATCATGGTATTTCTTTAAAAAGTTTTTATCCCCTCCAGTGGTGTCTGTTTAAAGCTATTATCTGCATATTAATGCTTGTGGCCTTATTCTCTTTGTACTTATCCTATGGGATTTAAACAGTCAACTGTCAGATCTCATCTAGAATTTACTGTGGGAAGTGCTGAGGATTTGGTCTGTCTTGTCTTGATGAGAGGAGGGGACACATGAACAGCAGTGAGTGACATGTATAATTGGAGCTAGATTGTGTGGTTAGGCTGGCATTGCTGCAGGGTTAGAGGACAGGGAGATCACACGGGCCTGCCCGCCTCCCCAGGGTGGTGCTCCTGCCACGTGAGCAGCTATGCTGTGCAAATCAGCTGCTACCGCCACCTCCAGTCTCTGCTGACTAATATGTACATCCTCCAACAATATCAGAGTCTACTCTGATATGGATGGTTCAGTTCTTAAATGTCACCCAAAGGCCCAAATGCTAAAGGATGGGCTGCAGCCTTTGGGAAGAGGTGGGCTTGGTGAGAGGAAATTAGCTCATTAGAAATGTGCTCTGGAAGGGGATAGTGGGCCCTGGCCCTCTCCTCTTTTTTTTTGCTTCCCAGCTGCCATGAGGTTGGCAGCTTTGCTCTGATTCACAGGGCCTAGCAATGGGCCAACCATTCGTGGGGGGAGACCTCTGGAACTGTGGGCTGAAATGAACCTTTCCTTTTTATAAGTTATTTCGACCAGGTATTTTGTCATAGTAATGAACTGTCACATGCCCCAACTCAGCTTTTCCTTAACTATAGTATTTTACCTCACCTTGCATAATGAAGGGCTTCTCTGCTTTTGTTTATTTGCTTTCTTACTTTTCACCCTGGCAATTGGGCTGATGTGCCTCCTATGCTCCTAAAGTCACTGTCCTATGAACCCAAGAGTCAAATAGTCATCATTTCTTTGAAATTATCTGTGCTTCATACTGATCCTGTTATGGAAGTGACACATGCATTTTCATTGAGAGTCACACCGGATTTCTGATCTCCCCTAAGTTCCTCACCCAGGTAGCCACCACCTGTGACTGGCTCTCAGTTCCACTCTGTGCTCTGTCCCTGCCATCACTGCTTGTGGCCTCCCTCTTCTCTGCACTACTTAGTATTTATAGATGGGCTGTTTACTTAGTCAAAGGAGAATTTAAAACATTACTCAGGTGGTTAATATGCATGGTTGAAAAGGTTAGAAAATACAATAAACAGAAGAAAAGAAGTCAGGAAAAAAGGGAGGGAAGGAGAGAGAGGACAAATGAGAAAGGAAAGGAGGCAAAGGAAAGGGAGGAAAAGAGGGAGAAAGGGAAGGAGAAAAGGAGGGAAAAGTTACATATCTCACCTGTTAGATCATATTCCTGTTGATTGATTCTTTCTTTCTTTTTTTTTTTTTCAGTACCAGGGAATGAACTCAGGACCTTGCGCTTGCCAGGCAAGTGCTTATTCTACTGAACTATCTCCCCAGCCCTGTTGATACTTTCCTAATTATTTTTTGACTGGTTCTCTGTGGTATACACACACACACACACACACACACACACACACGTGAAAAACCTTGCAAATTATAATTGTGCTATCTATACTGTTTTGTAGCTTGATTTTTTGTACTTAACTCTTATGGTTGTTTTTCCACATCTATAAATCTAGTTGTTATGATTTTTCATGGCTGCATAGTAGTTTGAAATAATTTGCTCCTTAATCTGCATATCAATTCAGTGTACTGTGTATACACCACTGCTAAATAATCGTCTCAAAACTTGATTATTCTTGCTACATTTCTGAAAAAAAATGTAGATGTTTCCTATTATTTGCAGCTCTTTGTAGAGGACTGGTTTCCTGACTTTCTCAGTGTTCAGTATTTCTTCCCTTGCCCAGATTAAGCTCTGTTTTCTGGAGTACTGTTTGGTTTGTTGTTCATTGGTGATGCCCAAAGAGGACAAGAGAGGTCAGTCCCCAGGGGCGCAGTGAGCCGGGTAGGCAGGGCTGTGGGAGGCCGAGGTCCAGGGTGAGGCCTCAGCTGCAGCCTGAAGAGCAGGGCCTGCCAGGCAGCCTGCTGAGCAAAGGCCACACCACCCCTGATGGTGCGGGACAGGTAGCAGGCCCTGCATGTCTCCTCTACCCAGTGTGATTAGGCTAATTAAGAGATGAGAACATTCGGCTGGCATGGGCCTTGCTCCCCAGAAACTCAGGATTGAACCATGATAAATTTCTATATTTTTATGATTTTGAAGTTACATGCCAAATCCAAAACTCAATCCCATTGACGCAGTCCAAATTACAGTCATATTTTGTTGAATTCACTAGATCTTTTTTAGCATACCAGAGACTATAGTGCCTTTCTGGTACCTATGACTTGGCTTTCCTTGTCCCAATAGTCGATTAGGATTAGCTCACGCCAGTTATGTTGACTGATCTAAAGGCACATTAGAGTATGTTCATGGGTGCACTTACATTTTTTTCAATGTATTAAAGCTAGTAAAAATGCATATCTTTCCAGGGATGGCTTTTTACTTCTTAAAGGTCATACATAATTCTATATATAGTTAGGTATCTGTGGTCCTTTAACATCACATTCCTTTTTACTGATGTCTGCATCTATTTTGGGTGGAGTTCACTGTGCATTTTTAAAGCAAAGAAAATAACTTGCTCCAGTTTTTGAATAAGGAGACAAGGAATTATTCAATCTTCACAAATAGAAGCGTAGTGCTCAGAACCGCGAGGGACTTGCCATTTAGTCCAGCCTCATCATTATACCAGAAAGGGAACCAGGGCCTCAAAGGTGAAGCAATTTGCCTACAGTGACACAGCTAATTAGGGGCCCAGCCAAAACCCAAATCCAGGACTTCTGGCTCCCAGTCCTGTGGTCTTTGCGCTACTCCATGCTGCCTGCTGGTCTGAAAGAAGAAAAAGAGAAAGGGGTGAGAGAGGAGGGGAGGGCCAGAGAAAAGCAAAACAGAGAAAAGAAAGGACAAAGGGAAAAATTCAGCTGACATACTGTTTTAATTCTTCTACCTTTATAGAGTTTGAAAAATCCTGATGTACTGTAAAGGAAACATTTAAAAATGTTTCAGCATTTGTCAAAAGAAAAAAAAAGGACCAGGAGTATTTGTGATATGCTAATTAGTAAGTATCTCATTATGGGAGACACAGGAAACTTGGCAGGGGGAGATACTATTCAGAGTAATTTAAGGAAACTTCAAAGGTAGGACAAAAAAAGAGTGTTCTTTTTTTATTTATTTGATAATGTGTGGCTGCCGTCAGATTTCTGATAGGGTCTGACACCTTTTACAATAAACTCCATAGAAACTGAGGGAATCTGTCAGACATATGGAAGGAAAAGCAAACAATTTGGTTTCCATCCGAGGCTTTTTAGTGGGGCCTTCCCTCATAGTACTCGCCTGCCAGACTTCTCCTGTAGAAACTTGTCAGTGCCACCACTAGTCGTTTGTCGAGGGATCATATTTTGGCAGCCACCCTAAGCACTCCAAGGTGACCCTCTATTTGGAGAAACAAATCCTTTTCAGTTGCTGTTACAGTATATTATCCAACAATGCAAGTAGTTATTTGAGAAAAGAGTCTAAGCATATTTTCCTCCCTAGTACTGCTTTCTACTCCAGATCTCTCCTAACTAGAAGTACTGTTTCCAAAGATTTCTAATAATGGAGGCAAATACCAGCACCCAGTCAGATTTAAAATTTGGGAGCAGAGGAACCCCACAGATTGTATCTCTCCCTGCTGAGGAGTCTGAAGAGCTCCCCTCTAGACTAGAGGGACTGGCATTGACAATCTTTTGACCCTTGGCCATGCCCTTCCTGACCACTGTGTTTGTGCCAGACTAGATCGTTGCTGATGTGTTTGACTACAGGTGACCTTCATCCTCCTGTGGTGTTCACAGGTAGCCAGGAAGATGTAGGACAGGGAGCATGTCCAGTCACTCGCAGCCTATGATGGGCTGTAGCAGAGAAGGGTGTGGGGAATCCCTCAAAGGGTCGGTCCAGACTTTGAAAGTGACTTTCAAGTAGGTTATAGTGAAATACATGGATTTTGCAGTTAGAATCAACTGTTTTGGGATCCCAATTTTGCTTAGTAGCAACGTAACCATGAATTAGGTACTTATTCCTTGTGCTTCTGTTTTCTTCATCTGGAAGATAGATCATGGTGACTCTTGGGCAAGGTGTTTGAGGATGTGGCATGACAACATACATAAATGCCTAGCACAGAGCAGACCCTCAGAACTAGTAACAGTTATCATTTCTTTGTTTTGTTTATGTAAATGCTAAGTCACTGGCAACTATTTTAGTTTAATAAAGATGCAAAAGAGACCCCCCCCCCAGTTAATTGACAGCTGTAGCCAGATGTGGTGGCACAGGCCTGCCATCCTAGCACTGGAGGCTGAGACAAGATGATTGCTATCTTGGACTATACCACAAGACCTTGTCTAGAAGACACAAAATGATCAAACCAACAAAAATTCAGGCAGTATATGTGTATATACCTACATACGCCCTATAAAGGTAGAAACTAGAACATTGCCAGAACCCCAGCAGCCTATCACTCCTCACCAATCCACAGGCATCAAAGCCCTTACCCCCTGAAGGCACTCGTTCTAAGGGTTGCCTAGTCTCCACACACAACAGACAAGGCATCTTGGTAAGTTCTTGTTCCCAGGGAGCTTACATTCCAGAGAGCTAGACTGCAAAGATGTATGTGGATAAGTTAATGAGATGATTCCATAGAAGGTTGAATGTTATGAAGAAAACAGGCTTATGGGCTGGAGCCTTCCAGAAGGCTAAGTAGCAAACACCCTTCTGAAGAAGAGGTGAAACCAGACAAGCAGCACCCCTTGCTCAGGGAGCCAGGAGATCCCAGAGGGGGATGAGCCTGTGCTCAGGGTCCATGTTTGAAGAACAGGAAGAAGGTTCAGAGCAGCACGGCAGCACGATACCTGACGATGGCTGGCAGGCTTTGGACAAAAAGGTTTTCATGTAACTGACAGTCAGGGTGATGAGAAAAACAATGTAGTGAGGATATTCAAAGGATGCAGAGCTTGCATCTGCTCTACTTCCTTCTTACAGTGTCCTTAGGAACAGGGGATGATGTTTTCCTTTTACATTCAAGCTCTCAGTTATCCTCATGACCATGTGGTGAGGTCTCTGAGAAAGATGTGGGCATGTCCTGTTAGAGAAACAGCAGTGTGAATTGTGAGGGTTTTTGGCTTGTTGAAGAGCTCTTCCTCCCACCCCCAGAGCCCACTGGCCCTCGTAGCAAGGATTTGGTTAGTAATAGCACATTGGTTCAGAATCTCCCTGCCTAAGCTAGCTGGCTTCTGCAGGGGACAAGCTGTCTGAGTCTTCCTAAAGGTCACCTGTAGAATGTCAGTGCTGTGGTTTGGAGGTGGTTTCTTCCCCAAGAATGCATGTGAAGTTTGGCTCCCATCATGGTGACACTGGGAAGTGGTTAAAACCTGTAGCAGTTAGGGTTTAGTGCAAGGTGACTGGATCTTTGGGATGCTGGCCTTGGCAGAGAATAATGCTGCTCTGGAGGAGTGGGTTAGTTGTTTTTGTGAGGATCAGTTGTTAGAAAAGAGCAAGACAGGCCTCGTCCTGCTCTCTGGCTTTCTGTCTCACCCTGTGAGCTCTCCCTCTTGCATAAACCCTCCGTATCATCCCATCCACTGTGGAAGATAGAGTCAGGAGACCCAAGTGAGGGCTGGTGCTATGCCTTTGCCCCTTCAGCATCTAAAACTGTGAGCTACATAAACATCTTTCCTGTGCAAATTACCTAGGCTTGGTTTTTTTTTTTTTTTTTGTAGCACATAAATGGACTAAAACAATGAGTCACATCAGTCCTCATGAAGGAAGCCCTGGCAGGCTCAGTGCATGTCTAGTCCATACCTCTTGCCAGCCCCAAGCCCACCTCAGAGTGGGTGAAGTTCCATAAACATTCTGAGAAGCTCCACAGGAAAGCGATATGTTAACCTCGCCAGTTTTCACACAAAGTCATAGAATCCCTTTGATACACAGCTTCCATGGCCATCCCAAGGAATGTAAGATCTGGAAATGCCATTTGGAAAACACCAGCCCTGAGTGCTGCTGTACAGTGTTTACTAAATGGTCTCTTGAAAGAGTTCAAGTATGTTCTGTGCCTGAAACTCTTCTGTGTGTGAAAGGATTAGAAACAACATTTGTAAAGTACTTCCATATGTTTAGAATGAAGAACCTGGGTGAATGGAGATTCAAAGTGCTGAAAATCATAAATCCACTCCTGTTTGAACACTGACGTTAACTACTTTGCCCTTTGCACTCTCAGCATTTTCATTATTATTGTGCAGCGATTTGCTTATACTACTAGATTCCAGCATCCCAGTGCAAAAGCCAGTTTTACCTGGTTTAAAGGATAACTGTTCTAAACTAGGCCTGGCTTTGATTTTTGGATTATTATCTAGTAGGATATATATTTACTTATCTATAAGTATATATAAGTCCATTTGTCAGTCCTCTGTGTGCATCCCTACCTTTTTTCCATACAGCTTGCTCTTCTTTTCTAGGGATTCACGCAAGTATATCTGAACTTGGAGGACATGTTTTTGGTAGGGGTTTACAGAAACCCCACTGAACTCTGGCAGAACTTGTGTTAAGGTGCCTGATTGCCTTCTCACCCAGCTTTATCATTCCTCACAAAATTTCAACATCTTTTAACACCCTCATCTTTCTGTACTTCCCAGCCCCGGCTTCCACTATATTGTCTTATTCATGTTCTTAACTTTGTGGTCTGTGCTTTAAAAAGTGTGAATGTTGCTTTATTTTAGTACTCTCTATGCCCTGGAATTCTAACTTTTTCAAATTATGTTTTTAAAACAAAAGTTCTGAAATATGAAGAAGCAGAGCTATAGAGTTGGTCTTTACTATAGGACTTCTCAGTACCTTTAATAATGTAAAATGTAGTGTTACTTTCCAAAAGGGAGATGAAATAGTATTTTCCAAATTTATTTACTATTCACTGCTACCTTACCCCATAAAAATTGTACCAAACCCAAGTTGGTTATGTTGATCTTGCTAAACTACCACACTAGTACTATGTTCTCTTATCACTTAAATTATTTGTCTCAACAAAACTGTTTTATAATCCTTCTAAAATACTTGACATTTCCCTAATCTGAGTCTTTTCTCATGATATTCAATCTCCCTTCTCTCATTCTTTTCTCATATATCTGGACTGCTTTTCTTTTCTCTGTGCCTTTATGAGTTATCATAGTTCTCCAAATCTAGGTTCACGTAGGTAAACTTTCCTGGCTGCCACAACCCTCAAAGCAGTACTCTTAGAGTTATTATCAGTACCTCACCTCTAACTAGTGTTATGAACATCATCTGCTGCCTGTGGTTTATATGCTGTCTTTGCTGTGTGTGTGCGCGTGCGTGCATGTGTTTTGTGTGTTTAACCCCCATTTCCACTTTACATACAGTGGAAACTCCATTGATTCCAAAGGACAGCTTATATTTTGTTTTGAAGACTGATTATTCTTTCTCTTCCTAGATACCGGGTTTGAAAGTGACTGGGGTGCAGTGGACAGAGGCTATAAAAAAGGAACAAATATTCCTGTAGCAATTGCTGCAAACAAACATATTAAGCACTTAGAGGGTGCTCTACTCTTGGAATAAAAAGCACTCTTATTTTCCCTAAATGAACTAACAGTCTGTTTTGGGAGATAAATATAATACAGTTTAATGAAAGGCCATCCTAGTAGCATCAAAAGGCATTATATGAATACAGAAGTGAGGCCAGCTAATTTACTGTGCCGGGGCTGCAGAGAGGCAGATAGGAAGAATCTAAGGGAGGGAAAGAGTCAACAAGGAGCAGATGGTGATTAGGCTCAAAGACCAAGATGGAGTTAGAAGTTTGTGATGGGAAGCAGAGGTAAAAGAGATCATAAACAGAGGAAAGAAAACATAGCATGGAGGAAGAGTAGAAGGCAAGAAAGCGTTGGGGTGTAGGCTGCATGGGGAAGCACTGTGGAGACCAGCGAGGAGTTTATGTGGTCCTCATGTGGTGGAAGATCTTTCACCACTGAGGCATAAAGAGGCTGTTAAAACAAAATCAAAGCTGGTAAGTGAGGTGATCAAAATTTGTGCTTTGGGGAAAAACGGAAGAGGGAGTTGATATAGAAGAATGAAACTGAAGTTCATCGCAGATTGTCACAGATCTGCTGAGCTTGATTATTCCCAGCTGAGCGGGATGTAAGGAGTAAAGGGAACTCACAGCCATGCTGAAGGTGACAAGATGCATATAGCAACCATTGTCTTTCTGCATGGGTTTTAGTTCTTTGGGGTGAAACAAACCCGATAGGCACTGTTAGCCCTTGCTGTCAAGAGGCCACCCCGTGAGGTGCTCTGGATTGAAAGTGCTCATCTTATTCCAAGAAAAGAAAAGGCTGCGCTTGGAGTTTACTTGCCTGGAGACCTAGCTGCTGATTTTCCTAGTGGCCTTTTTCTCTGGGTTTCTCCCGCTGGAGCCTCTAGGTATCCTATCATAAAGAGTGAGAAGGGGATGTTTCCATGGAGAGCCTGCCCTGACACCCTGAAGATGGTTTTGTTTGGGACAAGGGAGTACCTCAGTATTCAGAGCTTCAGGGCATCTGATTTAAGAGCCATCTGTTTTAATCAGGCATTTTGCCTGATTTACAAAGAAGAGGAAGATGGGAAGAGAGTGGGCATAGACTACACTGTATTCTCCTAATTAGGATTATTGCGCAAGTGCCAGAGGTTCAGGCACTGATGTCCTTGCATTACTTGAAGTCATTGTGGTTTTCCTTAACTGCTCTTCAGCTTAAAGTTCTTAAAGCTCCTTGTTAGTGTTCCTAAAACTCTAAGGTTTACTTTTCCAACTTCTAGAGGTTTTCTTTAACATAAAAATCTACTGGATCTTTTTTATACCACTTCTTTATTTTATGCATATACTACCTCCTTAATCTGATAAAAGTAGCTTATAGTTTATGGTATTTGTTTCAGGAATTGCTCTGCACACTAGACATAGGAAGATTCACCTAATTGTCTTTGTAGAGCACTGAGGTAAGTCCTCTAAATGTTATCACTATAGATTAGGAAGCTTAAATATAGAAAACTACAAGTTGAATATCCTTTATTCAAAATATTTTGGACGAGAAGTATTTCAGGGCCAGGGAGATGGCTCAGTGGAATAAACGCTTCCCTGGCAAGCACAAAGACCTGAGTTCAATCCCTGGTTCCGAAAAACAAAAAAAAAAAAAAAGAAGTATTTCAGATTTGAGGTTATTTACATATTCAAATGAGATGTCTTAGGGATGGGATCCAAGTCTAAACATGAAATTCATTTATGTTTCATATGCACCATATTCACATAGCCTGAAGGTGATTTTGACAATACTTTTGGTGCACCTGTGTTTTGTCACATGAAGTCAGATGTGGAATTTTCCATTTGTGGCATTATGTCAGCACCCAGAAAGTTTAGGAGCAGACATTCTTAACCATTTTTGGTTTGGACTGCTTCCCAATTCATGAATCTCAAATAAAATGAATTAAGATCTGAAAAACTGAATTTGGTATAGTTTTCTTTTAAGAGAACGTACATTCTGCTGTTCATCAGTCACCACTCAGTTCAGCTCTGGATATATTGTTTTCTGGAAATTTAACTTGTTGCAGACTAGATCCAAATGCCTGTTCATTGTAGCTCAGCTGGCTCCACTAGCTCCAGGAGTAGGGTTTTTCCTTAGGCTTTTGCTTGTGCTCACAGAGCTGTTCATAAAGAATGAAACTGGGCTGGGCAAATAGTTCAGTGGACTAAGCCCCTGCTTAGGCAGGCACAGGGATGGGGGTTTGATCCCTGGAGTGCTATGCCGGCCCTGCTGGGGTGTGCTGAGACAGGGGCTGAGACTGCATGTGGTGGTGCACGCCTGTAATCCCTGAGCTTGGGAGGCTGAAAACAGGAGGATTACTATGAGTCCAATCTGTGTAGTGAGACCCTGTAGAC
>NDGN011473006.1:0-11307 GCA_002564285.1 Tympanoctomys barrerae
AGAATTGATATTTCTCATGAAATGGAAAGATTCAGATGAGGCTGACTTGGTGCTGGCAAAAGAAGCAAATATAAAATGTCCCCAAATAGTAATTGCTTTTTATGAAGATAGACTAACTTGGCATTCTTGTACAGAAGATGAAGCTCAATAACTTACATTATTTTAATATATATTTATATGTAAAATATGAGTCTTAGTTTTGATTTACCAGCATGGAAAAAAAATTCTAATGAAAATAAAGTTTAATATGTCAGTTTTGAAAGTAGTCCTTGGGGGAGTTCTTGGGTTTTGTTTGTTTTGCATCTATAGCGCTGACACAAATAAATAAAACTTTTGTACTTGATTCCTTTATCAGAAAAAAGCATTGGGTAGCCTGTTACATTTCCTCTGCTTCTGTAAACTTTGAGGGGGAATTTTCCATAGTCCAAATCAAAACTCATGTGTTAGCTCATATGCTTAAGGATCATTCTGAGTTTTTTGTTTATGCATGTATAAATAAAATTCTTATATAAGTGTTTTTGCTTGTTTGTTTGTTTTTTGTATTTTTAGGGAAGGGTCTACACGGTATTCAGGGTCTCACTACTAGATCAGACTGGTAGTGATCCACCTGTTTACAACCTCCCAAGAGCTGGTATTAGAGGCTTGTACTACCACGCCTAGTCTCAATTGTCTTCTCAGTGTGCTCCAGGGGCGGGGCCAGCATGGTCCCTGGCCTCTGAACTTGCTTGCAGGTGCTTTAATCTGCTGAGCCATTTGGCCTGTCCAGTTTTTGTTTTGTTTTTAAACATTCACCAAAACAAAAACTATGGTTGATGACCTCATGTTTCAGGTAATTATTCTAAGCAACCTAAGAAATCACTTCCAGTTAAATAGAAAGTTTTCCTGAAACCATAACCTTTTAAGTTAAATAGACAGTTTGTGCTTAATTGTACAGTTTAAAGTAGCTATTTTCAAAGCAGCCATATCAGAATCTGTACCTGTCTTTAGTCACAAAAAATGCAATTTACTTCCAAAACTTCCCTGCAAGAAAGTCTTATCGAGCTGGGCATGGTGGTGCATGCCTACCATCCCAGCACTTAGGAGGCTGAAGCAGGAGGATCTTGAGAGTTCAAGACCAGCCTGGTCTACAAAGTTAGTGCAAGGCCAGCCTGAATTCCATAGGGAAACCTTGTCTCAAAAAGAGAAAAAAATCTTATCTCTATCAACAATTTTCCCACTGGAATAAGGTAGGGAGTTAAAACTTTGTTTGAATTCACTAAGGAAGACTTAACAAGAGAATATTAAAAATTCTTCAAGTCTCATTACTTCACAGCAAGTTGAAATCTGCACCCAAAAGTCAGGATTCATATGTTTTAAGACTTGGCTCTCAGAAATCTACTGAGTGGCTGGAGGTGTTCACAATCTGGGATGTAGAACAGATAAGTGGACAAACTTGCAATCTGAACTATTGACCTGCATGTTTTTTCTTGACCCCAACTTGTTCCCTACATAGAGGCTCAATCTTTTCAGCATTTGAGTTACTTTTTTCAGCAGAAGCCAGGAAAACAACATTGTAGTAGTCCAAATGTTATCATAGTGTATCCTATATCCTAATGCACCCTATATTCCTTGCTTTATTGTAAATAATGGTGAGCAGTGGTAAATAAATAGTTTTATATTCCTTTTTTGTTCTTTCTGCATTTAGGACAGGGTCTACAGGGTCTCACTATGTAGATCAGACTCATAGTGATCCTCCTGTTTACAGCCTCCCAAGTGCTGGGATTACAGGGGCATGCCACCAACATGCCCAGTCTCAATTGCCCATCTCAGCACACCCTGAGGGCAGGGCCAGCATAGCAGGCCAGATTGTGCCCCAGCTGCACCAGAGCACTCTGCCTAAGCAGAAGCAGGCACTTTAGTCCACTGAGCTATCAGGCTGGCCCTTTATATTTCTTTAGAGTAAAACAAATTATAAATCACAGCAAATCCACTAAATACATTAAGATTATATTGAATGTTTCCAGTAGGACTGTTCCAACTTGTAACAACTTGCTGTGACCTAATGAGGGCTGTTCTCCGAGACGCATGGGCCAGAGGCCTGAGCCCTAGAGTGCTTGTGTGCGGAGACAAGGCCTACACCAGTGGAGGGTCAGGACAGGGTTAACATTGCCAATGCAGTAATTCACAAAGGAGGCCAGAGCCAAACTGGCTCTTGGAAGGCAGAGCCCAGGTAAGGTCCTAGGTCAGGGTTTGCTGCCCTGGAACGAGGTATATGGTCCCTGCCCTGCTTTTCTTGGGTTCTTTCCTTCTTTGTTTGTCTTTCAGCTCTCATGAGGTGAACAATTCTGTTCTACTACACCTTTTTGCCATGATACTCTGCTTCCACTCTGGCCAGTACAATGGAGCCACACCACCACGCACAGAAACCTTTGAGAGAGAGCTGCAATAAATTTTCCTTCTTTCAGTTGCTTTTCTCAGGTATTCATTCTCGGCAAATAAATGCTTTCTAACACACAGCTATAATACTGAATAATCTGTCACAACTTCTAAAATACTACTATCCTTTGTCTACTTATTTTAAAATTTAGATTCCTGAGCTATTTATTCCTAAATTCCTAACCTCAATAGTCTAAGAGTGTGATAGATATATTTTACTTCCTTATTTTTACTGCTGTGAAAGACATTTTTCTCTGCTTGAACATATTTCACACAACTATATTTTATTATATGTAGTATATGGTTTTCCTTAACTGATATGGTTTTTATTTCACATACATTTCTCAAAAATCTATCTTAGAAATTATTTGAAAGAATCCCCAACAATATCGTGCCTTTGCAATATTTTAAACTCTTTAAAGTTGATCATTAACTTCTGTGCATACACTTACCCAAGAATTAACAAGTTCCTACCCTGATAATTTCATATCTTAGACAATTCGTTCTTCTCCAGATCTTTTTATCATGAATATCTCATAATTATAGAATCAAATGCTGAGTTCCCAGGAAGACAGAACTTCGTTTTTTCTATTCAATAAAGCTTAGTTTTGTTGTAACAAAAATTAGTTTAGTCAAGTTCCTTAGGTAACCATTTCATTCTGAAATAAAAACCAAATCTTCTGCAATTCTTTTTTAGAAAAATACTTGCTTGTTGAGCACTGTTGGTGGTCTAAATTCTGACGTATCATCACCTGCTATTCAGAACAGCAGGTACTCTAACTGATTCCCACTTGAGGCACTGAAAGCATAAGAAGCCAACTTGGCAGCTCTTCAAGATAAAAGCCCTCAGGGTGAGTAAATCACTCTTGGGGAGGTCTCTTGTACACTTTCTGTTCTGCAGATCTAGAGATCTTACGGGAAGAAAATTATGGCCTCAGTCGTAAAAGTAACTAGGAGTCTGGAATTCAAATTGAACTGTGAAAAGCAAGGCAGAAAAATGTTGAAGAAATGATATAGAGATTTTTTTCAATTTTAAAAGGTGGGATGTCTCAGATGTGTAATATTAGAGCTAGGTAATGCCAAGCTCCTTGTAAGGGACACTGTGAGGCATTAAATTAGAACAAAACATCCTCTATGTTACCCAGGCAATAGCTGCACATATTTTTCAACTTGTTCGGCAAGACCTGTTAATATATTAGTTAAGAGGAAAAGAACTTTAAAACTTAAAATGTTTCGCATGTGAATACATACCAAAAATGGACATTGTATTTTCTTTTTTCATTCTCCCATAACAAAAAGGATCATTAAGAGCATATAATATAAACTGAGATGTTTAGATCAAGTAGGTTTTTAATGAATAGTCTACATTATGCAATTAAATAGATTAATTGTCCATATACATATATCATAACATTTATCTTCGAAGATAACCTGTACCCTATGTCTTTCTTTATTTTATTAATTCCATTAAGATATTCTGAAATTAACATTAAGATAAAGCAATATTAATGTATACATCCATACGTAAGAACCCTTAGACATAGAATTCCTTTTTGTTCCATTCCTTTCAAAACACCATTTTAATAACAACATTTTATTACCAATGTAGCTCTGCTATGGAATAATCCTTAAATAACTTTTTCACAGAATACATTATCTGAAACTACCAATAATTCTTACTCTCTCTATACCTTACGATCTAAAATTAATACTCTAAGCCACATGTGGTAGTGCACGCCTATCAGTCCAGCACTCGGGAGGCTGAGGCAAGAAGATCCTTGCAATTTTGAACAAGCCTATAACTGAGCTCAAGGTCAGCCTGTACTACATAGTAAGACCCTGTCTCAAAAAGACAAAAAATTAATTAATTGATTGATTGGTCAAAAATAAAATTAACACTCCCCCAAGAAAATTGGATTTTCAACTCACATAAACTCTCCAGAGAAAAGATAATGGTAGCTTACTTAAAGACAAAATTTATAATACCCAGAATTTAAAATACTCAAATCAAATATATTAATATAAAGAAAAAGTAGAGAAAAATAAATTTTATTCCACTTTATTAACAGTCGAAGTGAGAATGTTCTTAAGGATTTAAAGTTAGTTTAGTGTTTGGCATTTGATCAATGTAATTAAGCATATTAACATTTTGTAATCTTAAAAAAGTATTATTTTTGTATATAGTCACAAAAATATGTGATGTACTATATTTAACACTTTTTAAAAAAATCAGAAGAGCTTATCAAAGAAAATTTATTTGTCATTATGTAATTTTTGTGGAAAGCTACAGCAAACATCAAAATAGTGAAATGTTGGACATCTTCCTCTAAGATTAGGAAGATGGCAAAGAGGATATCTTGGCAGCAATGTGAGCTAATAAACACATGATGTATTCAAGGAAGAAAGGGGAGAAACTCGAATCTAGTCTCCTAGACTTAGCTAAAATTTTGCACATGATAATTAAGTAGTCTTTCAAGTAAACAAAAACTAAATGTTTGTGTCCTTCAGTTCTTTCTACAAATACATCTGATATTCTTCAAGAAAAAGCATAGGTATAGGCAAAGACTTTCTGAACAAAACTGCAGGTACACAAAAAATAACACCAAAAATAAACAAATGGGATTATATCAAGCTAAAAAAATTTCTGCCCAGCAAAGGAAACCACCAACAGAGTGAAGAGACAACCTGCAAAATGGAAACAATTTTTCCAGCCATTCATCAGACTAATATCTAGAATATAAAGAACTCAGAAAATACTCAAATTTAGAGACCTATTCAAAAATGAGCATGTGAAATGAACAGACATTTCTCAGGTGAAAAAGTACAAACCGGCCCTAAATTCCTGAGATAATATTCAACATCTCTAGCCAATTCAGAAATGCAAATGAAAACAAGGCTAAGATTTCATTTCCCTCCAGAAAGGAGGGATTTTATTTAAGAAATAACAAAGCATAGAAAAGCTGTCAAAGAAAAGGAATCCTTCTTCATTGTTGGTGGGAGTGCAAACTGGTACAACCCAGTACAGAAATCAGTCCGTATGGAGTCTTCAAAAACTAAAAATGGAAATTCCATTTGACCCAGCTATTTCGGTTAGGTGTCTTCCCAAAGGAATGAAACGCATATTACAGTGATACATGCAGATAGTAGCATAATTCATAATCGCTAAATCTTGAAAAACAACCTCACTGTCCACCAATCCATGAATACACAAAGAAAATCAGATATTTATTATACACAATGAAGTACTATTCTGCCATTAAAAGGAAATTTGAGTCATTGTAGGACAGTGAGTTGAATCAGACACACAAGCTTAAATATTGCATGGTCTCCATTAATTAAAACCCAAATGTATAAAGAACAAAATAGAAAAAAGACAGCAAAGAAAAAGCTGATTGGGTTTTTTTGCAAATGGGAAAGAAAACAAAAAGATGGAAGGATGGAGAAGGAAAGGAGGGAAATGATTAATAAAAAATGGGGGGGGGAAACGTGAATCTATACATGTTTCAAGTCTCTATGAGGAATATGAGCATACAGACATACTCAGACCTAAACCAAGAGAGTACAAAAGATGCAGAGAAGAGGAACAAAGGCAGAAGAAGGTAGCCAAAAGGGAACTAAGATATGTAGCACCTTCTCGTGGTGAATGTAATCTTGATGGACTACATTATGTAATAACATAAAAAACCCTAAAAAGCAAAACTTCCAACATGAAACTCATGTATTTTAATTGCATATAAATTTTTTTAAAAACTCAAAGCACCCTGGAGAAACATCGTGGAATCCAGAGTCTCTAAAACAAGAATCAACAGATTTTTTTTCTGTGAAGTGCTAGATAGTGCATACTTTTGTTTGTTGACAATATGTTCTCTTTTGCAACTACTCAGCACAACTACTGAAGCTTCAAAGCAGTTACAACGTATATGTATGTGAGCAAGAAAGGTTTGCCTATGTTCTAATAGAGCTTTATTTACAGAACTTGAGAGTTGCTTCTTAGGCCCTGGTTTGCTGATACTTGATTTGCAGCATAAACACCAAAATTTGAAATTAGTGTGCAGAAAGCATATGAAGAATCTGTAATATATTACCTTTCTTAAAGAAAAAGAAATTTCAAGCCTGGGATTATAACTGTTACCAATGAGGTAAATGAAATTAACATGGAATGAATAAAAATATATCTCTTAAGATGGACTTTAGATTAAAAAATACAATATGTTAAAAAAAATAACTGGGTGGCCTTAAAAGCAGAAGTGACATTACAGCAAAAATATTCAGTAAAGTTTAAAATAGTTCTTTATGAGTTTAATTTCTATTTCTTGATATAATGGGAATAATGCTGAGCATCTTTTAAGGAGTTTACATTCTATCATTTCCTGAACTGTCTTTAGAAACACTTTTCCCACTGTTTTGAATTGTATGGTTTTTATCACTGAATATAGAGGAATTAATATGTTATAGATGTCAGTCCTTTATCAGATAATACTTGTCACTAATATTTTCCTTCCATTTTGGGACTTCATTTTCATTTTGCTAATGAATATTTCTAAGAGGAAATTATTTTATTATGATAAATTCCAAGCTATGTTTTTATTTTTCTACTTTATGATTCATGCATTTTGTGTCCTATAAAAATAATTACCCTATGTTTCTTAAATTTCTATAGTGATACAGATGTCACAGTTATATTTGTTACTAATTTTGGAGTACGATATAATGCCATTGTAGAAGATGTGTGCACAATTGTCACCTAATTTGCTGACAGGCTTTTCTCTGCCCATTGAATTTCCTTGTCACTTCTGAAAAACGATTGTACTCAGATGTGAAAGTCTGAAACTAGACTTTCTATCATGTTCCAGTGATGAGTTATATCACTTTATTTGCTTATATTGTACTGTCTTAATTACCGCAGTTTTCTATGAAGTCTTAAATAATGTTGTGTCCTCAGACTGCTTGGTGTTAAATCTTCTAGGGCCACATGCTGTTACTTCTGAAACACTATAATGTCAAAGTATACACTCAGTCTTGTAGAATTCTTCACTTGCAAACCAGCCTGCATGTTAGGTTAGATGAGTTTTTTTTAAGTACACCCTACATACTTTCATGAATCAAGTAGAACAAGAGAAATCTAAAACTAGAACTTTCCATGCTGATCTTTTTTTTCCAGCTACTGCTTGATTCAATCACACTAGAAAGCTTTCTACATTTTAATATATATGTCATTCACAGTGTACCTAGTCCAAACATAAATGTTGGACCTTAAGGTTCTTGGAGGTTTTTAATTTTAACACACTTCCATCTTCCTCAAAAATAGGGAACTTTTGCAGAGCCATTTCTTAACTGAGTTTTTTTTTAACCTCTCAATTCCTAGACAGGCCAAGTAGTTTCAGGAAGCTATTACAATGACTTGATGTATTTCAAGCTGGCTCAGCTACAAGATGCCAGATGGCCTGAAAGAATCAACTGCTTCGGCGTAAGGAAAAAGACCATCCAAGAAGTTAGCCATTAATTCTGCAAATTGATGCAGAAGAATGATCTATTATTGCTGGGGGTCAAGATGTTTCACAAGCAACCCTCCATCTCTGTCTTTAAACACTGTGCAGATGTAAGTTGTTATCCTAAGAGTAAATTCATATTGTTAATTGGATCAAGGTTATGCAATCTTGGACTCTCTAGTGCTTACATTTAAATAGCTGTTTATAAGTCAGGGACAGAAATATCTAATTCTAATGCTATGGGCTAAAAACCACTGTCATATTGAGAGTCATATTTTTTTCTCAGTACTCATCAAAGACTACAATGAGCACTCTACACACCTTGCTATCTAAATATTATTGTTTCGAGGTGGGCTGGCCATGAAGATGCCTGAAAAAGTAACATGTAAGCTGTGACACAAGCTAGCTGTCTTTAAAGTTGGATTTTACATGGCCATTGTGCTAATACTATAGTTCTTTTCATGAACATTTCTGAATATCAATATTTATTTAAGTGAAGATTTAGAACCATTACTCTTTCATTCAATTACTTTGCTTACTCAATCAAAAAATATTCAGTGGGGATTTATTCTGGTATTAGCGATAAAGAGAAAAAGAGCAACAATTATTGTGATCTTACAGAGATGACTCTATGAGACTCTTCAATGAGATATTGAGCTGAGACAGTAAATGGACAGGCTTTGTGTCTTCACATGGACCCACTCAACAGTCTATACTTATGTAGGGCTTGACAACCTTTTTATTTTCTGACATAACCTTTTAATCTTCAACATAACTGTTTTGTCTTATAATTGTTATGTCACCTGATAATTAGTAGTGCATTAAGACACTTTCAGATAGCTTCAATAATGATATGCCAAACCCTTTGGAAACAACTATCAAGAGTTCATTTTATTTAACTTCTTCATATATTGGGACAAGTGATAATATCCTTTGTAAAAAACATCTCAGCCTCTCTGTTGGGAGCCACAGAAGCTGAAAAATAGGTCAAAGGTGTGTAGGCGGGACTAGGCCTCAGTGCAAGTACAAAAATATGTGCATGTGTGTGTGTTGAGAAGGGGTAGAAGGGGTGGACAGCAGGAAAAGAAAAGAAGGAAAGGGAAACACAAGTAACGTGTTCACATCAACCAAGAGGGTCGTTTTGCTTCAACTTTTCTTTTCTAGTATGATACGACTGCTTTCGGGGCAATTGCAATTATGATACAATTACTTTTCTTATAGTACATTTAGAGATGTACTCACTAGTTTTGTTGCTTTAAAACATGCTTTTAAATCTTTATCTTTCAAGTTGAAAGACACAGCTCTTTTTCTTTTTTAAAAATTAATTTTATTGAGAAACAGCAATGAGATAGTTTCAAAACCAATTAATAGGAAAGTTTCAATAATTAATAATTGCATATTGTCATCTTCTTAGTGGTGATTCATAGTACAAGACACAGACATGATATTCTGTCCAAACACTATTATTACAAATCTTTCTTCTCATTGAATTAAGAGAAAGTAGCTGTATATCTAGCCTAACTATGACACAGCTTTTTCTACAATAGGGAGGTTTATTTTTTGTTTTTGATGCCAAGGACCTAACTCTGTCCATGTGAAGACAGCAATCCAGCTTGCTAGGCAAGCATTCTATCACTGAGCCATATCCCAGCCCCAACCCACAAACTGTAAAAGTTATCCTTCCCACCAGTAATGCATACTTATAAATCATAAATGTGAATAGTCAGAATGTCTCTTCAGGACATGATTCTTACCTGCATCTCTTCACAAAAGGAGGCCAAAGGTCCAAAGAGTATCTGACATTGCTCATCTGCTGTGTAGATCATTCCTGGCAGCTTGGAGGGAACCATCACAGAATTGAAACTCTGTGGATTTGTCTGTAGCAAGCAGTTACTAGCCTTTGACCTGAAACAAGCATATATATGTAATTTTTTTGTACTGGGGATTGAATTCAGGACTCTGTGTTGCCAGGCAGGTGCTAAAATTTTGGATTTAATGCAAAAAAAATTTATTGGCCCAGAAACAAAAATTTTTAGAACATTGGAACATAAGAATTTCACTTTTACTATTTCTTTTATTCTGAAAAATTTTATCACCTCACTATTTTTAGAAACTACCTTTTTGAAATTGTTACCATAGAAATTATACCACATATGAAAATAATTTTAATTACGTAAAATAATCATAGTAAATAATAATGATGTTCAAATTAATAGAATTTGTGATATATAAATCCTATTCATATAAATTAACTCAGCTGGTCTACATCCAGCTATGTAGTAGGTATTTTCCATGCATTTATAAGTTGTAGAAACTCTTGGGGCCAGGGAGATGGCTTAGTGGAATAAGCGCTTCCCTAGCAAGCATAAGGGTCTGAGTTCAATCCCCCGTTCCGCAAAAAAATAAAATAAAAAAAAAAATAAAGATGTAGAAATTCAGAGTTTTGGAAAAAGTTGCCCCAAAGCCACTACAGCATGCAGGTAGGTGTAATATGTGTGGCTATATTTGGGGATTTGAAGAAATTACTCTTAATTGAGTATTAATAGTGTGAATATTTTTGTAGTTGACATAGTATGACCTCCATTGATGAAGTTCCGCTTCATTTTATTATAGGCTTGATCCATGTGAAGACAGCAATCCAAAACCTCACAAGTCCCTAGAAACATTTTCATGAGTCTATCAATGCGACTACTGATGCTGTGTTCAAACTATTATGGAGGCAAAATGCTCTTCTAGAGACTGTCACAACAAGGAGGGTGCACAAACATATTTCACATATTTCGTGATACAGTTATGGTAATGTCATAGGCATTATATTTTAGTAATCTTTAATATCCACTTAATAGGAAAAAACAGGTGTGACAATTGAAAAAGTATGTAAAAATGAAGTTCGTCTCTGCCCTGAATTTAGCTAACGAGATGTTTCTGTCTTTCTTATTTATATTTTTAGACTCCTTAAACATCTCTCTACTTTACACAGCATGTACCATATCAGCGGCCCATTCGATGATCACAGAGGAAATTAAAGACAAGGTTTTTATAAGGCAAAGTAGAAAAATAACAATATTTCTCATTTCTTTTTCCAACCAGGCAGAAGCAAGTATTACTGTTATTGAACATGCAAAAGAAGAGAATTGCAGTCAACTATAATGGCGGAAGTTACTTATTGATGAAAAGTGTTTAATGCTTAGAAAAACCATAAAGAAAAATCGGTGGCTGTGCTAAGAAGGTGCTTTATGACAACAGATGTGCTGGCTGATGGGCCAGGAGCATCCTTCCGCTAGGAAACATGAAAGATACAGTTAAATTCCGTGGCAGATGCTTTTTATTATTAGAACAATTTTAAACCTTACAAATCGCCTAGCCCAACCTTTCATAAAAAAAAGAAAGAAAGAAAGAAAGA
>NDGN011473013.1:0-13472 GCA_002564285.1 Tympanoctomys barrerae
TAGTCCAAATAAGTGTACCACCATAAACAAAATACCTTTTTCTTCACCTATTTCACCAGCAGTGAGGTGGGATTAGTGGTTCTTTTTGACATAGGAATGAGATCATCTAATCTCATTTAAAAGAAACCACTTTTGAAAAGAATACTATCTAAATTATCAATTGTGCATATCTATGTAAACTTTGACACAAACTTTGAGGACCCAACATTTTACTTTTTAAGAGAAAAATTAATAGGAAATGTCTCTATATTTCCTCCTGTCTGTAATGAAAAGGAAGATTAGTGTAAGAGGAAGTATACCCGTGGAGAATGTAGTTAAAATCCAGATGACCCATGAGGGACCCTGTTTTTTTTGGCAGATAAAGATTTCCATGCCACCTATTTAATGAATTAATTTTTTAAAAGAGCATAAATAAAAGAGAGTAATAATTTAAAGCTATCTGGGCACCTGAGTCTGTCAGCACATTAGGGCCTTGGCACCTTAAAGGGGTGGGAGGGGTTGTCTGTGAGGCTTAGAAAGTGGCCTTCTATGAGGCAGTAGGGAAGATCTGGCAGCCCCAGAGCTACAGGGCTGAGATGCCTGGGGCATTAGTCCATTAGAGCCAATAAAAAGCCAAGGAAAAAAATGGCTGGTAAGTAAATTTGCTATTTCATTTGGTTCAAAAGAGAAGGCAAAACACCAGAATATTCAATGAGCCAAAGCACAAAATGTGGCATAGTTGTGAATGCAGGCTGACCTCTTCTAGGAAATATTTCTAAGCCTGAATAAAACTATCAGTGTCAAATCTATTATACAATATCCATGCATTTTAAACCACAGTGATCCTTTTGTTTCTCTGATAGGTGAAGATGAGGATGAATTTGAGAATTTTATGCTGCCTCTTACAGTCTCTTTTGAAACAGTGTTACAAATATTTAACAACAACTTCAAACAAGAAGATGTGAAGGTGGGTTTGTTTGTAAACATGAGGAAAAACAATTTTGTTCTTTCTAGAATGTCTAGATCCAGGATAAGGTTTTTACGTATCTGTGTGTACCTCTTCAGATCTGTATTCTCAATAGTGTGTGTCTTTGAGTTGCACCTTTCATACCAGCACTTTTCAATTTCTTACAAAATTGAACTTCAAAGTTGGCAAATGGGCTTTGATAGTCACTCACTGATTAGGTGGCATAGATTTGTCTCATGTGACAGTTGCTATCTTTTATAGGATTTTTTTGAGGGACTTGACTTTAAATATCTCTATTCCCTCATCTGCCCTGTGTGGTATGTTTCAACATATCCATATGGAGAAATGCACAACTAAACATGCTAAAACACTACATCTCTAAATATTTTTTTAAACAAGAATTTATATAAATCAAGACTTTATTAAATGGCTAGGCATATATGTATAAATAGGAGCTGGTCTTGAAGTATTGCATTTTTAAACTGAACAAAGTGATTAGGATAACTGATAGCTAAATAACGTTTTTATGTGCCTGTGGGAGCCATATTAGGATTGATTTGACAAGTCAGTTCAGCTGTGGCAACAGTCATAATATCTAAGACAACATTATGTTTTATTAGTAAAATCCTTAAGTGTAGCAAGCTGTTTGTGACAAAACAATCCCATATTTTAATGTGGGGGATGGAAAGCACAAGCTCTGCGAAATAGAAATAGTATCTCCTAAAGTATAATGTATCCGAGCTATTTAAATAGATTGACAATGATTATTATTTTTAAAAGATTAATAAAGGCACTCTAGAGAATGTAAGCACCTTTGTTGATGATGCTTAAGCCATATTTTATTTTTATTTGAATTATGTCAGAGCATTAACCATGTTTTGCATGGCTCCTCTTCACCAAGAAAAATTACTAGTCAGAAGCCAAATAGAAAAATGATGGCCTTTGATGATATTTGCATAATTCTGCTAAAATCTAATTAGCCAAATGCTACACCTTTTAATTTAAAATAGAGCTTTTAAAATAAATGTTTATCAGGATGCTATATAAAATTTTAAAACCAAAAATGATTTCACAGAATTTTTTGTTTACCCTCTTGCTGAAATTCATCAGACTCCCACTCCTTTTAACTATATTTTTAGATGTCTTCCAGCTATTTTTACTGATCAGCAAAGTCTTTGCAGCATTAAGATGGCCATTGCTACCTTTTATCTAAAAGGAGCAGTGTGATTAAGAAACATCATCTTTATAAAAATTGTATTTGCCTCATTTGAGGATTTCATTATATTCCAAGCCTGTTTTGATGTAATCCCATCTAGTTTGATAGAAACCATCTTCCTAGAGTCATTTTTAATGGAGTTCCAGTGATATATCCCTAAACCAGCAAGTTCTTAACGACCCTGGAAAGTGACTGCTTGATTACACTTTAACGGTATTTGCAAATAAAATCACAAGTAATTAAGGGGAAATCTCCAGGCTTTTGAACAAGTTTGATGCATGATAACTGCCTGATTCAGCTTCATCTAGAGTAATGCTGTGTAGGCAACAGCTACTGAGATCAATAGCAACGTAATGATAGTGGCAGAATTAAGTGAGTAACCTGAGAACTGTGCCTCAGAATGCATGCAGCTGCCACGAACCAAGGCCACACAGTGCACTCCGTGCTTCCGTCCTAAATGTTCATCAAAAGACGCCCTGCAGGAAAATGGAGTTAGATGCTCTTTATTGCTGATCGTGTCTCTTGCCACATTTATCAGGGAAATTGGATTAGCAGTTGGCAGCTGCAGGTAGACAAGATTCTGCAGTGATTAAATATGCAGCTTGGCTGCATTTGTTGTGACAGACCTTTAGTAAATTCTACTGTAAGCACCATCTGTCTAATTTGTATAAAGAAAACTTGGTGCTCTAAGCTACCGATAAAGAACTAAATCTGTTGCTTTATCATAAACAAAACTTTTGCACTAAATGCTTTTAAATGTAATTTATTAGGTTAAGGCTATTTTTCTATCATGATGAATAAATAATACATGCAGAAGTGCTTTCAGGTACTTCATTTTGCAAGTACTACAGATAAAAACAGTTCTGTTTTGTTCTTCAATAAAGTACTTAGTATTCCAATCCACAGGAGGTGATGCTGTTAAAATATCTCTATGAAAATGCCACAGGACTGCCAAATTCATTTAATTTGCAGCCTTTACCAGGATTTTCTAACTCCCTATTTATGGACATTTTTCAAGTGCAGATTTCAGGATGAATTTAAACATTATAGACCTATGTTGCCAAACTGAAATATAGTTGTGAGGAAAGGAAATGCTGCAACTCTTAAATTTATAGCTTTGTTTTCTTACTTAGTCCTAATAAAATTGAGAAGAACATTGAATTTTTGTCTTGGATTTTTTTCTCTCCAAAGTGAAGGGAAAAGGAAAAAAATATATACCTTGACAAATCCTGTCTCCGGAGTATTCCTTCAAAACATGTTTTCTCCCTTTAATTTTATCCATAGTAAAATATAATCTGATACTTCGTGACTCATGCATCATTTTTGATTTGGCCACGATGTCATCAGCTTTAAGGAAAATGAATGAAAACTTCTCAGAGGAAGAGGAGCAGTTAAATAGGAACCTGCTATCTTTAGTCCCTTCGTAAAAACTCCACAATGTTAAATTATTTAAAATCCTTGATTTTCAGCATGCGCACATTAAAAGTTTTCGCACTAAGTGCCAAATGTTGCAAACAGCACTTTAACAGAATGATTTTGCTTTGATCCCTGTAGCAGTTCCTGAATAATTTATCACAGGTTATTGCCTTAATTCTGGAGAGGGATAGAGCAATAAAGGCAGATGAAAACACTCCAGTTGAAACACCTTGGGGCCTGCTCATTCCTCTGACATGGCTCTTTTGTTGGAACTATTTAGAGGTTATTAAGATGTGTCTCCAGAATTAAGAGTATGCTGTAAGGATGAAGACAGCCATCTTAATTCTAAAGACAAAGCACAATGACCCTTCACCTCCTTTTTCTTTGTTGTTATTATATAGTAGAATTATGAGGATAATATTATAGCTGCCCCCAGTAGTGCCACTACAGTAAAGGTTCTGTCAGACTTTCCATTAGAAACCCTGTTTTGGGGGTCAGGGTGGAAGTAGCCGCATTTCAGCTGTTTCCCAGCCCATCCGTCTCACACTTGGCACACAGACAACTGTTCACCATGCAGTCGACTGAAGCACTCAGCAGTTTCTCCTTGCACTATCCAAAAGGAATCCATAGAGTTAGATCATCAGACCTACCCTGCTCCACCAAACAGCTTCACTAAAGATACAAGACTTGTCACTTTTCAGATCAATTTAGTGTTGACCAGCCACAGGAGAGAGGCAACTTTTAAAATAAACGTCTCTGCATTGTTTTAAATGAAATGGTTCACTGTGGTTCCCTTTTTCCCACATTTCAGTCAGATTACTCCTCACTCTCAAAATTATTTAGTAGCCTAGTGGAGCTCCTAGTTAATACTTTTCCCATCCAATCTCAGAGTTGCATGCATTTTGGCTGTCAAGAAAATACTGCTTTAGCTGTGGAGATAGCTCAGTGGCACAGGTGCCTGCCTGGCAAGCATAAGGTCCTGAGTTTGATTCCCCGTACCAAAAAAAAGAAAAGAAAAAGCCTAGGATTCAGTCCCTTAAAGAAAGAAAGAAAGAAAGAAAGAAAGAAAGAAAGAAAGAAAGAAAGAAAAAGAATATACTGTTTTAGTGCTGTTTGTATGCTGTGCAGAATAAATACAGTACTCTTGGCTATTTGGAGATAAGTATTGTTTTATCATTTAAAAATCTGTAAAATATGTTTTGTGCATGCACCAATCTGCCAGAATGGTACCCATTTGCACTAATTTTTAAAATGTGGGAAAAATATATTTCTAATTCACATTAATGCTGTATTTTCCTGCTTGTATGCCTCCTCTGCTTGGTAGTAACATTTTCTAAAATAAACATTGACATAAGTTCATAACCACATTTTACTCTAATAAAATTTATAAATTTGAGTCATAACACTTCTATCAATTTGACATGTTTTAAGAGAGAATTTAAAAAAACAAAATAAGAAACCTTGTGATAAAATAAATTAATCTTGTATAATAATGATAGTTTAAAATATTTTATCTCCCAAAATTTTTGTACAGATTTAGTGCAATCCCAAAATATTTTATTAAAAGCTTTTCAGACCAGACCAAAAATAAATAAATAAATAAAACTAATAGTTCCTATTCACTAGTGTAGCGTTAAATGGTGGATTCTTTGTATGTTGATGAAGCTTCAGGTTATTTGAAGAGCAGCTGGTAACCTGTAAGAATATGTAATAAAAACAGCAAAAAGGCCACCTCATTGGCTAGTAGAGCTAAATGTAGAATCCATCGAATTGCTTAAACTGCAGTCATAATAGAAGTCTTAGAAGAAAGCTTCTTAGATGTATTTTGTTCGAGGCTGCGAGAAATGTGAAAAGCTGGTAAAGAAAACAATTTTAGGTAGTCTTTTTTTTTAAGACTACATTATAAACAATGTTTTTTCAAAAATACATCAAATGAGGTAACTACAACAAGGAGGTTAGATAATTATAGAAGAGCTTGTGAAAGAAAGAGGAATAAGTCATTTAAAGCAGCAAAAACAGAGGTTCAGAGTTTTGAGATTCTGAACTCCTTGTAACCATCATTGTGTAAGCTATTAGATGGTAAAAACTGAATATTATTATAAAATACATCCAGAAATAATGAATTATCATTTAGGTAGGAAAAGTAGAAAGGATGAAAATTCCAGATACTCTGACAAGTAAAATGTTATTTGCTAATTTGAAATGTTCTTAAGTCATTAAGATGGTCAGGATTTCCTGCCTTCTTAGTAATAATTTAAACTTAGCAAGTTTTCCTTGGTTAGCAAGATGTGAGGAAAGAGAAAATCTGATTTAAAAAAAAACAGTTCAAAGACTTTTCTGGCAGAATATTTCTACTGAAACAGTATCTTCAGTTTCATACCCCAGTTATTCCACCTCCTTGTTCTACAGTTATGTTTACTTGTGTTCTTTGTTCTGACATTCTAGCATCTGTTCATGGGTTTTCTTTTTCTCTTCACAAGAAGCATCCTAAAGACAGCTTAATTAAAAGTCCAGAGTCCAAGTCAGATCTCTTTTATTCATGTCAAGAGTTATTCTTTTCTTGTTCCCTCTAAATACTTACGGAATGCTTACAGCTATCAAGTTCTTATTTACTAGGCATTTTATATACAAATTCATTCCTCACATGCCTCTCTGAAGCAGTCGTTATTAACCCCTTTTATACATGAGAAAACAGACTAATAAATTGTCTTTGAGTTAGGTAAAGCTGTTTTCAAATTCAGATCTTAGAATACTAAATATATGTCCCTTTTCCTTACATCTTTTCCTTGTTTGAAGAATACAACTGCCATTCTGGGTATATCATAGAACCATTAGTTCACTTAGCCAGTTTTAATTTGTCTTAAGTTATTAAGGATGCTCATTATGAATTTTTAAATGCCAGAGCATTTCCAGGTACTCCAAACTATATAATGAGACTGAAGTTACTTTTGTTAAGCTTTGTTAATATTAAGTAATATCTAGACCCTGTGGATATCTATTTTGTGAAATTATCAGTCCTAGTCATTTTTTCTAATTTGGCAATATTAAGAAACAAAATATGTTAAGAGCATTAATGTTCATAAGCTATTGGAATTATAACTTAGCTCAATGTATAAGAGGCAAAGTGGAGTTGGTCAACATATTGATGGTCTGTTTAAAGAGTCTATGGTTTTCTATAAAAAGGGATCTGAGTGAGGCATTTTAGCTAATGAATCAAAATCAGATATGTGGTCATTATTGCCTGATTATTACTCCATCTGCTCTGCGCTAACGTGAAAATCAATTACAGTGTCTCTTTCCCACTGACAGCGTATGTTGATCGGGCTGGCAAGAGATCTTCGAGGGATTGCCTTTGCACTGAACACAAAGACCAGCTACACCATGCTGTTTGACTGGATGTATCCTTATTACACTGTGACAATACCAGCTCTGTGCACAGAGGGATGCCAGGCCCCTTGCTTTCGTTTAATAGTATGGCACAGTAGGGAAGAGGAAACAAAGCTAAATGAACTAATGTGTAATCAGCTAAAAATTACAGCACAGTGGCAGCAGCGCAGATAACTGAGCACAGCATTTGGAGACCCTCAGAGAGGTCACTTTTTTTTGGTGGTATTAAATATTGACAACTTAAAAATCACTTCTCCCAGACGATTGTTTATGTTGGGGTTGCAGAGATAATCTGGCTAACATCTTTACTTGGGATCAATGAATCTTACTGTTTGGCATTTTCGAGATTTGAATCTTTACTCCATCTCAATTAGCAGGGCTGAAAAGGGCACTTTATCTTTTCAATATTTAATTCAAGCTGCAGTTTTTTGTCATGATGAAAATATTAATGGGCATGAAAAGGAGAAAATAAATGTTCAGGAACTGTCATTTGACGTATAATTTAATACCACTGTCAAGGATTACTATAGAAGGGAAACACACACACACACACACACAGAGAGAGAAGTCCATCATGTGAGAGTAAAAAGAGCATGGATTTTGGTATCAGACACACGAGGCTCTTCAATTACTGTGTAAACCTCTGAAGTTCTTTTACCTCTCTGAGACTTGTTTTCATCATTCAAAAAGGGAGATAATCCAATGTCATGGCTGTGACCATGAAAATAGGTTAACACATTTTATATAATGTGTGGCACATTTTCAGTCATCGTAAATAATTATTAAAACTTTTAATGTTACTGTATGAATCATCTTTGATGATTTATGTAAGTATAAATAGTGACCATTTACTTTATTTTTTTTGGCGGAACCGGGGATTGAACTCAGGACTGTGTGCTTGCCAGGGAAGCACTTATTCTACTGAGCCATCTCCCTGGCCTGACCATTTACTTTCTAATGTACAGTGTTTCTCACTTGCTTTATTCAAGTCTTTCTAATTTGAACTTCCTTCATAAATTGCAAAAGATAGTATTTGAATTGTCATAAATTTTTAAAGACAGTCTTCATGTTCTGTGCCACAGCCGTGACCCAAAACAACTAACTGGGGATCTGAGCATGTTTCAGGGAGAACTCTATGTATCATGAAAATTTTTAGACATTAACTTAAATACTGCTTGCAGTTTTAATTACTATTAAAGCCTGTCATCAGATTTATGTGCCAAGGGAAGGGTTATTGTTACTTCCATGGCACTGAGGAATCAAATTCATGTTCCTTATAAACATATAATGTACATATACAGTGACTGTAAATTTTATTATAGAGAGTTTTATAATTTTTCTGAAGGATATAAGCTGGAATTACACATGACCCTTTTATTTCTCTAAACATAAGTTGCAGTTCCAAAAGTAAAAACTTTTCCTTATTTAGAGAATCATGAAAATTAATTTTGGCACCTTAAAATTGATGGTGCTCTTAAAACCAAGTTACAGTTCTAGGCATTCCAGGAATTAACATTTCATATTTTCATTTTCAACAGTTAACCAAAAATCAAGGTCATAAGCTTTCCTCCGGAATAAATTCTGTTTTCCATTTCTTAGCTCCTTTTGAGCACCTGTTTGAAATTAAACTTCTGTCCAGCAGATGGCAGAAAATAGCAAACAGAAAATCTTGGCCTCAATGTTTTGTTTTGAAACAGAAACCATTGTCTTCTCTGTTTGACCATAGATATTGGAGTTATTAGGGTCAGGGACAGAGGGTGAAGTGTCAGGTATGGCGGAAGCTGTGTCAGCTTGCCAAATGCAGTGGTTGGATACTGGCCTTGCTTATAATAATTGAGTTTCAGTAGCAAATCAGCTTCCTTGGGAAAAGGCCAAAGGCTTTTCATAATTGTATTGACAACGAAATGAATATGATAAATGGTGTTCATTCAGTTGAGACAAGATTTATAGTTTTCCTTTGGGCAAGGAATGAAGAGCAAATGTTTATAATAATAGTAAAATTTGTTTAAAAGTTACATTATTTGATAATTCAAAAAGCTTTATTAAAATATTTCAAAATACTTTAAGCAGTTTCAGGTGATAAAGTACAGGTTCTTTCCCAAGTATTCAAGTAATGCAAAAATGAATAAGTATATGATAAAAAAATGGATATGAAAGTCATTTATTCTTCTTGAAATATTGATATGTCAAACCGTCAGTGATGATTCCCACATTACTGCTGGGGAAAGTTTATTTGCCTTTTATCCACATAACTGTGTGTTCCTTAATTTGTTATACAATCTTTAGCATGCAGAAGAAAGATTTCTATAAGAACACATGTCATCTTAAAGTCAAAATGCATTTTATTTATGGCGATTATTTGATAAAATAGCATTTTAGTGGTTAGCTATTTAATTCAAAAACATTTCTATAAACATTGACTGCATTAACTGCTACACAAACTACACTGCTTATCACTATATCCTTCTAAAACTAAATTGCCTGAAACTACATGGCAACCATCTTGATAAATTATTTCCACAACTAGAGAATTGAAGGAGAATCACTGATCTACTTCTTTGCCCCTACAGTGAGAACACAATAGGAAAATATCTTATTTTTCAGTGTACCACCCTGTGTATACAGTACCTTTCCAGGTCATACTTAGCCTAAAGTATCAATAAAGAGAAACTGAAAAAGAAGAACATATATTGACATTATTTCCTCACACCCAGTCTGTTAATTGTTGTGATATGATCTTGAAGCTTACTATTTTACAGTCAGGCAATTGAAAGTCTTTATTAATATACATAAGCACATCATACAAAGGCAATGAGTTATGCAGAAGAATGCAGACTTTAAACAGGATAGTCACAGATTCCAGTCCTGGTTTTACCTATTAACAACCCATGGTCTTGGGTAAGTTACCTAATGTGGCAAGAATCATAGTTTTCTCGTCAACAAAGCTAAGAATATTCGTATCAGTTCTTTTTTAAGAACTATGATTCTGTGATTATGTAAAGGGCCTAGTACAGTACCTGGTACTAGGTAAGTACTCCACCACTATGGTTACTTAACTTTCTAATATGAAGTGATACTGAGGAATCCCATTTGCTCATTTATTTATTGTAGGCTTTCTTTGTACATTGTGCTAGCTTTTAGAGAGATGTAGGTTACTTAAACACAAATCCTACTCCTCAAATGAGCTTAGAGTATGTCAGATATCTATGTGAATTATTTGTAATAACCAATCAAAAGTAGCAAATGCCAGGCTGGGGAGATATCTCAGTGGCCTAAGCACCTGCCTGGCAAGTACAAGGACCTGAGTTTGATCCCTAGTATCACATGCTATGCCAGCCCCCAGAACCCTGGGCACACTGTCCCAGCGTGGTGGCACAAGACTGTAATCCCAGCACTGAGGAGGCTAAAATAGGAGGATCACTACAAGTCTAAACTATGTAATAAGACCCTGTATCCAATTAATTAAGGGGCTGGCCAAATAGCTCAGTGGATTAAAGCCTGCAAGAGGGACAGGGGCCAGGGGTTCGACTCCTGGCCCTGCTGTGCTAGCCCCACCCCTGGGGCATGCTGAGTCAGCAATTGAGACTGAGCGTGGTGGTGCACACCTGTAACCCCAGCTCTTGGGAGGCTGTAAACAGGGGGATCACTATGAGTCTGATCTAGTAGTGAGGCCCTGAACACCCTGTAGACCCTTCCCTAAAATAAAAAAAGAGTTAATAAATCAATTTTTTAAAAAATTTAAGTAGCAAATTGCACAACAAAAATACAAATAGGAAGGTGGTTACATTTAACTGGGGATCAAGAAAGTCTCAGTAAAGAAAAAGATATTGCCCTGAATCTAACAAATAGGTAAAATTGAACCATGTAGAAATAGGAAGAGACAGATTTTCTGTTAGCCTACTCACTAGATTTAGGAAGGGATAGTAGAGATGCTTTATTATATAGACATCACATATTTCATGTTTTGAAACATAGGATGAATTTGGGCCCCCTGAATGTCAAGCTATAGAATACAGCAAAGTGTATGGCCTATGGAGTAGGGTGTGATTGACTAATGAACATACATACATACATACATACATGATCTTGCTAAGTTGCCCAGGCAGGTCTTAAGTTCCTGGTCTCAAGTGGTCTTTGCACCTCAGCATCTTAACTAACTGGGACTGCAAGTATGCATCACCATTCTTGGAAGAACTATATTTTAAGAAGAAAGCAATTCATAATATCATAGTAGATAAATCAAAACAGAGAGGAAAGTAAACATGAAAAAAAAACCACAACTCAATAAGTATGTTTTGAGTATGTGTCCTATGACAGATAAAAGGAATACAAAAACAAATTATTACTCTCCAGAAGTTCACAATCTAGTACGCATATGAAAGCGAATATAAACAAGTATCAAGGCATTATAACAACGATACATGCAAACAGCCGTGAACATAGATGAAGAAGAGATGTTCTAGGCAAAATAAGGCTTCCCAGAAGAGGGAAGTCATGCTCAGAGGAAGTTTCCAAGAGTACAGCTCCCTTTGTGAACAAAGATACAAGTGTTTGCCAGTTCACGGAACACCTTTATAGGCTCTGAGATAACTGACTGTTTCTATTCTGGAACCACATTCCCAAACCTTGATTTTCTAACTGTATAACAAAAAACTCTGTTGCTTTCTAGATATTACAATACTTTCTCTACTGTGAAGTCCTAAAGGAAGAGCATTACTTTGTATTCATTACTGCTTGGGGTCCCACATGTATGACTGCTAATACCTGCTGAATGAATGGGTGCATGATGAATGGATGCTTAAGCAGATGACTGCACAAATTGCTGTTGTAAAAGAGAAAACTAGTACTTTCACTCCTTAATATTTGTTATCCATTAAGGCAGTGTCACATCATTAATGCCTGGATTTTTCATTTAACTGATATGGACGTTCAGAATTCATTGAGAAGATCTAGTTAAAAGTAGCAGATATGTGCCTCTTCTACCTAATGGCTCCCACTGTCTTCCTCCTATCCACGTATACACAGAGCCACTGAAAAATTAAAGTACTAGAATGGATTTAGATTGTCACCCCTGTAATCTGAGCCTGGCACTCTCAACTCTAAAGCTCTTTTAACCTCTCTGCTTAGTAGACCTCTACTCTGCTTTCCAATAATCACTCATTTTCTCTGTGGCAGTCACCTCTGTCAGGAGCATATTAGAATCATCACCACTCTCATTCCACACAGAAGAGGGAGCATCTTCTCATACCTCCTGGCCTTACCCCATAGTGAATACAACGTGCTGTGAAAAATATGATAGTTCTATGCCTTTAGAGTTCATTGCAAAGGGACCCCTGTATGCCTATAATATTCTTAGGTTCTCAGATCCATATCTTTTTAGTTTCCTGATGAACCTTCTCAGTGTTTTCCCACTAGTGATGTCTGGGTTTGTGCTCAGGAAGTCTCTGTGGAATATTTTCTCACCTGTGTTCCCTTGGCACTTCTTCAGAGAACTCTGAATATGCAGCCCTTATATGTGTACCAGCCTGATAAAATATAAATTCCCCCAAGAATAAAAGCCATACCTTCCTAATTCTAGGTCCTTGGCCCCCTAACATGGTACATAGTGAAGTCCAGTCCATTGTCTATTAAAAATAACAGCTTTTCATATAAAGCAAAACAGCAAGTTATCTGACAATAGCCTACATTAAGTTAATAATCAAGTTCACTGACTTTTATCATTTTTATTTGAGACCTCACCCACACATATGTCACATTCACTTGTTTTTGTTTGTTTTGTTGCTGTTGTTTTGGCAGAACTGGGGATTGAACTCAGGTCCTTGCACTTGCCCAGCAAGCACTTATTCTACTGAGCTATCTCTCCAGCCCTGTCATACTCACTTGTGATCTGCATTCTGGGTTTCGTTCTCCTTTGCAATAGTTTCTACCAAATACATATTTTACTTTATCTCTTTCTACAGTATGAATTCCGGGGCTGGGAATCTAGCTTAGTGGCACAAGCATCTAGATGGCAAGCACAAGGTCATGGCTTTGATTCTCGGTACAGAAGAGAGACAGAGACAGAGACACAGAGAGACAGAGACAGAGACACAGGGAGACAGACAGAGAGACAGAGAAAGAATTCCATTTTCCATGATGGCAGGGATTTTCCTGTTTTGTTCCTTAGCGTTGACACTGATTGTCAAGCACTGCCTAACAGTGTTTGTTACAAAGTAAGACTTCCTACCCTGTACTTGTGTCAGAAATTGTGACAGAATTGTCAACCTTAACTTAGCAGCTCCAGTGGGAAAAACTATTCTTTTTTGGACTTTTGGGGGATATGGTACTCTTACAGTTTTAGGGGGGTTATTTTCACTGAACATCATATAAATTATTTCCTAAAGCTCCACAGTAAAATCTGCATTTAAAAAAAAATTAAATAAGGGGCTGGTGATTTAGCTTAGCAGCACAGCACCTGCATGGCAAGCTCAAGGTCCTAAGTTCAATTCCAGTACCAAAAAAAAAAAA
>NDGN011473016.1:0-17414 GCA_002564285.1 Tympanoctomys barrerae
GCCTGCCTGTGCTGGTGATTGTTTATCTTTTTAAAAACACATTTTATATCCTTCACCATAAACGGAATTTTCCCTCTTCTCAGTTCTATCTTGATTTTATAAGGCTATCTCTGAGGCTTTTGATTGATTTTGAATACTCTTTAAATGTGAGCGTTCCCCTTTGTCCTGGTCTAGCTTCCCCTTAGTTGAGTTTGTATACCTTACTATTATATATATATATGGATCCCATTGTATTTTTTCATGGTAAAAATAAAACCTGTGGTATTGCAGATTCAATACTATTTACTGATGCTTAATTTATTTTCTTTAGTATATTATTATACTAATATAATTGATTCATGAAATTTTTAGGTAAAATACCTAATGATTTTTAGGGAAGCTGTTTATGCCATGAGATCTTTGATGTTCCTTCATAACATTGCACATTTTCTGCTTCCTATGTATATGCTACTTTTGTTGTGGGAAAGTAGAAAAATATGTTTGCTTCTCAGTTTTTGAGCACTCTGTTTCTAAACTTGAATTAACCTCCACAGCAAGTTTTACCACAGCTCCTCATCCTCCTATAGTGTGAATGTCATTGGTAGTTGTGAGGGAAAAAACCCAGGTGTGTATGTGTCTGTGATGTGTGTATATGTTTGTGTTTAGGCCGGCCACATGTGCGTGGGATAATAAATACAAACCTAAGCGCAGCAAACCTGACAAAGGTGGGTCAAGAGAGATAGTGAGTGATATAAATTAAAATTGACCTCAGATGGAAATTTTGCACATTTTATAAAAACATAAAAAACAATCCATCTGTCAGCAGGGTTTGCCAGTATAATGACCTGCCATTTTTCACATCTTAAAATGAGCTCTTCCTATCATTTCAGAGCCCTGATAATATCTGTAGCATTCCTGGTTTATTTTCCATGGAACCGCAGGCTTCATGAAGTGGATGGCATAAATCATGATCTTGGCCAACTTCATAACTTGAAAAACATTTATAAAATTAAATCCTGCAAAAGGCCCAATGTTGGGAGGCCCATGCCTCTGCATTTCAGGTCAATGGCAAGACCATTCAAAAAATTAGGTAGCAATGTTCTATGGATTTATTAATATACCTTTTGTCTCTTCATTAATAAGCAGAGAGATAGAAACAAAATCATGCAGGGAGTAGTGTGGACACTGAGGTAATCCTTTAGCTCTGTTCAGGAAGTCTGTTCTGACAGCTGGGTGACTTAAGCATAATACTTCATAGTACAGATCAAAATTTTATTAATTCTGAAGCCATGTAAAGCTATCTCTCTGAAAGTGCTGCTAATATAAAGGTTAGTAGAGCTACTGTAACACCTATTTAAGGAGGATTGACAATTGTTCTTAATATTCTTTATTTTTAGGAAAATTTATATGATCATCTTATTAATTCTACTTAAACTACATGAATGCAGGTGAATACAATCACATATGTAACACTTCAGTAATTAGAGAACCACCTGTAAGCTCTTAAATAGTGGTAGTAAAGTGAAGTTCATCTTAGTAAAGAGGCATCATTCCTCTGCCTAAATTCTTGGGCTACTTTTGGATTTTATCCCTGATCTAATAGTAAGGAAGTCCTCAACCTACTTTAGTTAGCCATTACCCCTCTTTAGCAAGCTTTGTTTATTTATTTACTTTTTATGTATTTAGTACAGGGTTTATAGGGTCTCACTACACAGATTGGACTCACAGTGCTCCTCCTGTTTTCAGCCTCCCAAGATCTGGGATTACAGGTGTGTGCCACCATGCCCAGACTCAATTACCAAGTCAGTGCACCCCAGGGGTGGAGCTGGCATAGCAAGGAAATGGCTTTGAAGTTTACTAAGGTGGCACTCTAGGAATCTTTTTAACATGCTTTGGGTATACCTTCCTGTACATATCTTCTCTCCTGATTTCTGAGACAAATATAGAGAGCCCTTCCAAGTCCTAGTCATAGCCAAAGAAACTTATATTAGTAATACTATGAAAATTCATTAGAATACTAATGTGTTATTTCCAGTCTACCACTTCTTTGCAACCCATGATGAGAATAAAGACATTTAGTCATATATGTAGCTCTGGGGAGCCAAGGGGTGCTAAGGCCCGCCATGATGATGGCTCTCCAGAACAAAGGTGTTGACCCAAGGCTGAACCCAGGTTTTATTAAGTTGTGAAGAAGGGAGTGTCTTGCAGGTGAGTGACTGTGGGAGTGCTGGGAAGTCAGTAAATGCTGTCAGCTGAGCTAAGAAGGAGGCCCAAAATCACCTGTGCAATATACAGAGGATATGCAGACAGCAACCAGCATTATACAATTGAGATAGTATCTAATGTGTTGAGGTTGGTGCTTCATCTCTTCTGTGTAATCTTTCAAGTCCTGAGAAGTCAGAGCCTCTATCTTGAGGTTAGATCTCAACCAACAGCATGGAGCATTGACTTTTCATTTTGTTTCCTCTCAACTCACACAGGGGACAACATAGGGCCAGGGACATACTGCCTGCCTTCTTCAAAGACTACCATCAGCACCTCAGCTGGCCTAATATATATTGTTTAAAGCCTATTGAAGTGATAAGGAAAAGCTCTAGCTGGTTCTGCACATATCAATACATGGAAATAGGGTCAGGTACAGCTAAACTTGAGACAATTGCACCTTTTCAGGGAGTTTCTCAGGTGGTTCTCCACATCATTAACTTACTTCTTACTGAATTCTGCATAGCTTATCTTTTTTTTTTTCTGAAGATAGAGCTAAATACATTAGAAGCAAAACTGTTTTCATGGGCTTAGGTCAGAAAAATTATTCAATAACTGCATACATGTTAGGGCTTATATTTGCTTTTCAGGAGCTTTAGCACTATGACTATAAAAGATTTTCCTTTAGAAGACACTAGAAACCATTAGTTTTTATGTCTGGAGGTAAAAATTTGATTCCTTGAGCTCCTAATTTTCTTTTATTCTTATGTCTGGATTTTTAGAAAGCTTTATATTATCTGTACATGTATGGACCTCATGATTTTTCCTACTGCTTTTTCCAGATACTAACAGCAAACATCCATCATCATTATATATTCTACACTTCCAGCACTTTTCAAAGTATTGTGTAAGTAGTGACTAAGCTCTTTGCATATCACAAGTGGCTATTTAGTATAACCATGTAGGTCAATCTCGTGTATGACTTCATATAATTCATGCTACAGATTGTCAGCAACTCTACATTCTCAGAAGGAGAAAACATGGTAATTTTAGGTCTCATCAAATTAAAGAGCTAACTCTGGAATCACTAAGCTGAGTAGAAAAGTTTATTCTTCCAATTCTCTTTCTCTAGAACAACTTACAGTATCAAAATATGTGGAACAGATTCAATATAAAATACATGCATGATTATACAAAGGCTATATTAGATGGGGTAAAAGGATCAGAAACGAAAGAGCTCCAATGGCTGCCTTGTGGTTCAGACACAAATAATCCAAAATGGCCATCTACGCCCTAAGAAGCCAGAAAACCCAGTAGCCACTGAAGATCAAAGAACTAGAAGCTCACTGCAGTCATCAGTGTGAGTCTATGCTGGAAAACCAGAGTCTTTATTGAAAGAAAGAGAAGTCTGTGCTGAAATGATGAAGGAAGTGGAGATCAGCATCCCAAGACAATCATAAAGATGGGCGCTTCTCTGAAAAAGAGCAAAACTTCCTCTTTGCTTCCCTTTGCATTCTATCAAAAATACAATTCTGTCAGTTTGTACCACCCACAACAGGATAGGGATTGTTCCCTCCAGAGGCTGCTGTCCTGTCATTATCCACAGACACACACAGAATTACTGCTGTCCTTGGCAGCTCATAGTGAGGTCAAGTGGGCATACCACAACAGTCACAGTGATTATCATCTTTATGGACTCTTTTCCTTCTGATACATGATCAGAGCAGACTTTGTAGTATCAGCACTTGAACATTAAATCGTTGTTCCATCTCCTCTTAGCATCACCCACTTACATAAGTTTAGTTACGCTATGCTAATGCTGTTACTATGTGACCCCATCTCCCAAACTGTGAAAGTTTGGGTTTTGTGTTCTCAACTAATTCCAAGATCTTCACAGAAGTAAAATATTCTGTCATCAGCAAAGGAGACTATGTGGATACTTACCTAGAATCTCTTCCAGATTCTTCCATTTACTTACTCTTTTACCATCCCTCATTAATCTATCTATCATCAGCTCATCCTAACACTTTTTCTTTGTAAACACTCCCAAAACTGATTTATGTTGGATTTGTCTTTCATCTTTTCTATGGCTGTTCTTCATATCCAAACATTCATGACCTTTTAAATGCATAAATAAATGTAATTGTCTCCTAGTTGAACCTTAATCACCAGTTATGCTCTATGCCAATTCTATACACAAATATTTTTATGACTCGTTTTTAGGCTTTGTTTTTCTTATGTGCTTCACAGTCTACAAAGTCCTTAATATTATTCATATGGTACATAATTCTCTCTCTTTTTATGTATTTAGTACAGGGTCTCACTACACAGACATTACTTGTAGTGATTGCCTGTTTTTAGCCTCCCAAGTGCTGGGATTACAGGCACACACCACCACTCCCTGTCTCATTCACTATCTCAGGGTGCCCCAGGGGTGGGGCCAGCACAGTACACTGGGAATTGAACCCAGGTCTCTGTGTCTGCCTAAGCAGGCACTTCAATCCACTGAACTATCTGGTCAGCCCCATATCGTACATAATTCTTCCATGTTAGCATTGTCTAAAACTTCTTAGGCACCCAACTTCAATTGCACAAGAAGTCTGTATGGAAGCTTGCTTTCAGTAGTCTAGACCAGTGCCACCCCAAATCCATAGTAGATGACTCATACCTATAGAGCAAGGACTCACACATTGACTTTCTATTTGGAATTCTTCCACCTATTCTCTTGGCCTACTTACTCTTTGTATTTCTTTAAGATTCAGACTCATTGACATTGTTTGAGTAGCTTTTCCTTGACAACACAAATAATGTAATGGCACTATTTTGTAATTATAACACCATTTTATGTGCCTCATTTGAGTATTTATATAGTTTCCATCCTATGAATAATGTTTATATAATCCTTTAAAGTTAAAATAAATGCCCCTATATATTACAAGACATTTATTCTTTTCAAATTTCTTGCCAAATTTCAGGCAAATAAAATGTGATGATTTAGGCTCATCAGTGTACTGATTTGATTGTCTTGGGAACTGCATAGTAAACTACACTGCTGGCGTGTCTGGGTGCTGTACATGGTCCCTGGCCTCCTCCTTTTTGGTACTGTTCCCTGTTCTGTCCTCCTCTGTCCTCCTCTGCTCTGCTCTGCTCTATATTGTTTGTTTATTTTTTGTACCAGGAATAGAATTGTGCCCCTGAGCTATATCTCTAGCCCTTCTTCTTACATTCCTTGACCATCATGAGCTAAGTAGATTTGCTTTCACTTTGGCTATGATGTTTCTACCTGGGAGACAGCAGACCGTGGCTTGAATTCCCTGAAGCCATGAGCAAATTAAAGCTCTCCTCAAAGTTGAGGGTGTCAGACACTAGGTCTTCACAATAGGAAAGCTGACCAATACAAGAACTTGGTACTGGAGCTGCAAGGTCATTACTGTCACTATAACAGCCCATGTGGTTCAGAAACCTTTGTAACTGCGTTGCAGAAAGAGCTTGGAAAGATTTGGAGAATTAGTCTGGAGAGAAGCTCACACATTGTAATCAGAACTTGACTGACAATTCTCGTCTGAATTCAAAAGAAGAAAATGCTCAAAGGAATGGGGACCTGAAAGGCCAGGCTCATCAGGTTTCACATGAATGGAAATTTTGTTGGGTAATGAATGGGGTAGAGACTGTACATGTTGCATTGTTGTAGGACCTTGTTTTTATTTTGTGCATGCCCTAAGGCTTTGTAAGAGGCTGAATTTGGAGGTAGCAGACCAATATAGCAGAAGAAATTTGAATACAGCACTACATTCAGACTATGATAGGGATGATGCTTGCTGTGTTTATCCAAAATTATAGCTAGAATTGAGGCAAAAGCAGAGTAGAAACTTGGAAACAGTAAAAAAAAAAAAGCCTGAAAAATTTGAAAAACTAAAATTTGGCCCAGAACGAACCATGTGAAGTTGTTCTCACAATGGTGTGGCTGTGGAAGACATCAGCATGGTTACACAGAAGCCAAGTGATGTGCACAGAGACCAGAAGAAGGTTGTCCATAGGGCGTCTCTAAAATTAGCAAGATCTCACCCACTGCAGGTTCAAGGGTTCAAGAGTGTCAACCTTTCATTTGAGATAGAAGCCCCTGATTCCGCTTCTTGAGAAGGGCCAACCTAGGATCCTGGGTATCCAGACTTCACTTCAGCATGCTCACTCACCCAGGCCCTCAGAGTGTGCTACTATAACAGCTTGGTGATTTCTGGCTACTGCGCACACTACTGGCACATCTCAGTGCCATCTGCATGACACTGGTTTCATGTGTGTGTGGAATTGAGCAGTGATGGGGTCAGCTTCCAGGCTGATTTCAAAGGAAGACTCGGAGTCCAGCCAAAGACCTCCTGCAGGGGCAATGTGTAAAGCTGTGTGAGTGAAGCTAATGGTGTAGTAGAGATCCCAAGAAGTTGGCAATGCCAGGAATGCAGAGTAGGTGCCAAGGAAAGCTGCAGGCTGAGAAAGGAACAGCACAAGAGGAGGCCATGTGGCCTGGAGCCGGCACAGCCACAGGGATGGGACCACACAAGGCCTTTGGAACCTGCCTCTCACCACACCATATGCCCAGATGTCAGATATTCTATAGGACTTGGTGCTTGTTGTGCTGGTTTTGAACTTGTGGTGGCTCCATGCTTTTCTGTTCCCCTGCACCTTTTATTTGGATTGGGAATGTTTACTCTGAGCCTCTGTAATTTGGGATTATGTCACTTGTTTTATAAAGGGTTCATAACTAAGAGTTTTCCTTAACTCTCAGAAGTGACTACAACTAGATTTTTTTTAAAAATGCTGGAACTGTGGAGACTTGTGAGAGGGAATGAATGCATTTTCACTTATACATGGGATAGTCGTGTCATGTTGGGCTGAAACATAAACTTCTTATTGTCTTTATTTGGAGACGGTTTAAAGAGATGTGTTGGAGCATCACATTAACAGGTGGAGGTGCAGCTTTTGTTAAGTTAATTTGCTTGGCCACTGATCAAGGGATCAATAAATAATACTTTAGATTGTATCTTTGTGGGTCATCAGGTACGACTTGGTAGACCCCAGGCCCTTCCTCCCCAGGACTTTTCTCTTCTCGTTCCCAGTCATGTGTCTGCTCTGCCATGCCTTCCTGCCAGGATGTTTCTGCATTGGAGCCAACACGGACTAAATCCCTTGAAAATGAGGAAAAGATTAAACCTCTCCTCTAAGTTGCAAGCACTGAATTTTTGTGTCTCACTGATGGGAAGGCTAATACACCCAATTGCACATCTTTTTACTCTCTTCAAGGACCAATGCCAGCCTGCTTCTCTGTCCTAAATGCTATTATCCAATTTATCTAAGTATAATATTGTGTTATTTCAAAATCAATTATTGTAATATTTCCATTTACAGTGGTCTTGTACGAGTTCAGTATGTGGCTCCTTTGACTATTAACCCTAGGCCTTCTTTTATTATATTCCAAATACACAAAATAAACTTCCCAATATATGTCGAAGTCATGGAATCACAATTTTAAAAATTGGGATACTAGAATTATTTCTTAAAATTCTAAAATGCCAGTTTTGAATTTTCTTCATGATAGTCCAAATTTTATCTGCTGTTCTGAGCTCCATATTCCTGCATATTTTAAATATAGAGTTCAAACTCTCCTCGTTTCAATTATTTTCATTTCTTTGGAATGTAAAATAAGGCTTCATTTTCATATTCCATTTGTAAGCTCCTTAATCAGCATCTGAAAGTTAGTGGATCCATAATTATAAGTTTACACTGTGGTTTTATGACCAAGGATAGGCATATTTCAAGCAAAAAAGAAAAAGGAAATCTGCCTGGCTGAATATGAAACCTAACGTTCAATCTCTAAATGAGAGATTGCCTGAAAATAAGCGCAGGATTGTTCCTCTCTCCAATTAATAACGCCATTGGAGCATTTTTTTTGTTTCTCTCTGAGCAACTAGTTGGTGAGTGGAATTGTATTTGTAGATTTCACATTTCATGGGAAATCCCAGTTTCATCTGTGAGTGGGTAAGTAGGAGGTAATAAGAAATTTTGAGTGTCTCACTGTGCAGCTCAGGTTGAGTTTGATGAGGCTGGCTTCAAATTCGCAGTAGTCCTCCTGCCTCAGCCTCCTGAATTCTTAGATGACAGGTGTGGGCCACCATGTCCAGCCTTGAATCTTTTGACTTGAATTTGAATTCCAACATTGCTACTCACCAACCATATGATTTTGTGCTGAACATTCAACCTCTTTGTATTAAGAATAGTGAGTCTAATAAAATATTGATATAGAATGCGTAGATTGCATCTCTAATCTGGCTTATAATATTCATTTAATAATTTTATCTCTTTTTCTTGCGTTTGTACTTTAATTTTCTATATACTAAATATATTGCCCAGATTTTTCTTCAACAGTAAAAAGGTACCTCCTCAATTTATAGTTTTTCTATACATGTGATAGTTCCTGTCTTTTCTAAATTTAACTGACATATTTATAGCAATAAATAAATATTAAATAATATTTAAGGTGTGGATATATTTACATTTTACAAACCATCTTAGTGCTTGTTTCTTTTTATTCCATGTCAATTTCTTCTTAAACTCTACCAACTTAACGTTATTAGTTTTTATTGCAATATATGCAGGATCCTGAATTTATTATTGCTTCTTTCTCTCTTTTGGTGAAATGAAAGAATTGACTGCAGGGTGTAGGCTATGTTCTCAGCACGGTTCATGTAGTTCATAATAAACTTTGAATAAATTTAGAAGCAGAAAGGAAGTCACACTTAGTCTTGCAAAGCAAAGAACAAGTCATAGCTCTGCAGGTTGGAAGGAATTTGGCACAAACCAAATAATTCACCAAAGATAAAAAAAAAAAAATCACACTTTCCCGGGATACCTCAGATAATTCATATTCATAATACTGACATTTTGCTGTCATATGTACTTAGAAAAACATGAAAATTTTATATCATACTTCAAACAGTTTAGTGAATAGGTAGAGCAATATTTGATTTTTTTTGTCACTGGAATGCACTAAATTGTAACTACTTTTTTAAATCCAAGACAAATATTTTCATCATCTTAACAAAAATGCTGCAGTATCCCAACCTTCTCATTTAATGAGCCAATTCCATCCCTGTTTTGTAAGGTCAGATGTTTGCAGTGTGGTAAAAACATTAAGCCACAACTCATAAAATGAAAGAGCTAAGGGAAAATCTCACTTGTATTTCTGAAATAAGCCAACTGTTTAGATGTACATTTTTAAATTTATAGCTCACAATTTGCCATCCCATAGCAGTGTGGATTGTGCAGATTTTCAATGAGAACAAAAAAGCAAAACTTTTTCTCTGTGGATCTTATTCAGAATTAAAAGCAAGTAAAACATATAGTTTTTCCTTTGGAATCTAGTAAAATCATTCTATACATGAGCATTATTTCAGTAATGATTATAGACCCACTATTCTTAGAAAGGATAACAAAATAAGGCTCAGAAGGTTATATTCACAGAAAAAATAATGACATATTACATAGCAGTATACTAAAGGAACACCTCTGTGATGTTAAACTGAAGGCTTTCATCTTATAGCATCTGACTTTAGTATTTTGAAAGCCTTACACCGGACACAGAACATGGGGTGAGAAGAAATCTATGTCACTTTTTAAAACTTGTTTTTGTTTTCTGTATGATTTTAGATTATGAGTACGTAGGGATAAATCTTTAACATTCAAGTTAAGCATTGAATTTGAATATTTAATTTAACCCACAATATATTAGCAAAGAACATTTAATGTAATTAGAGAGGCTGGATGACAAAATCTCAGACAAACTTGATGATAATGCATTCAAATGTAAACAAATGAAATATCTTTATTTCTGGCTATATATATGAATAGTCTCTTAAAGAATTTAATTTGTTTCTGACTGAAATTTCCTAAGCATGGATTCAATTCATAACTTCTTCTGTGACTATATTAATATTCTATAATATGCTTAACTTTGTCCTTTAAATATTTCAATAATTGCCTCTGTTAGTTGTTGTTAATCATGAAACAAAAATGGTTCATCTAATTCCTTGATCATACATTCCCTGATAAACACGCATATCTCCTGTCTCCTGAGAGTAGAGAACAGCTTTGATTTTGGGGAAGTACTAAATAGGGGTGTTGGAAGAGCCTGGAAACAGAAGCAGAAGCAAGATGCTTCTTAAGACCTGCGGAAGAGTGAGCATGCTGGTGCTCGTCACAGTGGAGAAGCATGTGTATGTCTCTTATGGAGAAGGGGCTGGACTGCAGGGAATGTGTTGTAAGCAATAAGACCCCGCTTAATGCAGCTGTCAACTTCTATGATAGCTGTTAGAGATAGAAAACAATGGGGCATGCGATCAATGCCATGGATTGAATGAGGGTGAAACTGCTTGTACATACAGAGGGTGATACTTGCTTCTGTTACAGGAGTTTTAGAAACAAAACCCTGGATCAACTAGGGAGATACAACAGGCAAGGCTCGGCTACCCATTTCAGAATGTCAATCAAGGAGATAAGCAGTGGTGAAGGACACAAAAGCAATTTAACCAGCACAGCTATGCTGAGGACAGATTTAAAGCCTGTCCTCAAGGTGCTGACAGAAGCTTTAAGGTTTTACAGAAAAAGGGTGAACAAAGGCAAGAGTTGTGGGTTTACATAGGTGGGGGCTTTGCATAGTGGGTAAGATTGATAGTCCCAGGCAAGCTATGGTCTGAAGGGTTTCAATCTGAGGACTGGTTCTGAGTGGTTCAGGGGGAGCCATCATCACCTGAGGGGGCAGTTCTGTTCATTGTGCGATGATGCCTCTTGCTTACAGAAAAAGGTTTGGCTCACATCGTGGGATAATCACTCCTATTTGGGACACAGGGCATGTTTGATGCTGTATTTTTCCAAGAGGCTCTGTTTTTCCTGGAATCTGAAATGACTACAGGTTTAAGACAAGAACTGGAGATTTCTATGCATTGTTCCAGGGGTTTGGGAATTGGATACTATAAGAACTGGCAGGTGGATGCCCCACAAATCCTGAAAATTACTTTACTCTTATCTTGGTGTCTAATTCATAATGAGAATGAAATCCTGCTAGGTAAATTTAGGGCTAGATAAACCTTGTATGGTTAGTTTTTACATATTCTTTAAGTGATTAGCATTTCTATCCTGAAAGCTAAGCATAGTTCTCAATCAAAGCCATAAGGAAATATGGAAGACAGCCATAAAATGAAAGGAGAAGTGCCACACTTCCTCCTGATTTTTGTTGCCCACTGTTATACTTTCTTTGGAAGAATGGAAGAAAAGATTCATGGATTCAATAATATTAGAAGTAATTTTGGAGAAATGTATGAGTTTACATAGACAATGGGTAGAGTATGATATCAATGCTAAAGCACTTGAAATTTATCCTGTCTGTGATAGACCTTTATATTGACACCAAATGCACTGGCTAAAATGACAAATATTTGGCAGCATGGAAAACTCATAATAAATTCAATGGTTCGTACATCATTTATGTTATTGACTCTGTGGATCAGAGCGAGGACCTGGATTGAGGAAGGTGCTTCTGCCTACGTATCTGCATCCTTGTCTTTCTACTCTACTGCTGAGCAGGCAGGAGAGGGCTTGGACCCTGGGCTGTGCAGCACACCCTCCCCCAGGGGACTCCTGTGGGTGTACTTGTCCTCACAGGTGGAGAACCCAGCAGAGCAGGGGGATTGCACAAGGCCTCTGGAGACTTGGATTTGACAAAAGCATACAGACAGTGAAGTGTTGCATGCCATGGAAGACAGCATGTCACATGACCAACCCAGAGGCTATAGCCTCCCCTTCTCCAGGGGAAGAGTTTTCAGGCACATTTTACATAAAATGGCAATTAGAAAGAGTGAAAGAGGGGCCAGGGAGATGGCTCAGTGGAATAAGAGTTTCCCTGGCAAGTGCAAGGCCCTGAGTTCAATCCCTGGTTCAACCAAAAAGAAAAAGAAAGAGTGAAAGATTTTGCCCATGTGGGACATTGGTTTAGAAGGATATTAGGTAATTTTATTGGTATAGTGAATATAAATTATACAATATATTTAGATACTATAATCTTGCATCTCATTATAAGACCTCTACGTCATCAAATTCTGGCAGAAGAAAAATACACTGAGAAATGCAGGAATGGGAACTAGTAGGGTGCTAGAACAAGTCAGAATAAGAAAGCAAAGAGAATATCTCTTCCTTTGGGATCCTAAAAGCTCACTCTTGCTTTTCTTGTTTGTTAAGCCAAAACGTTGCATATTTAAATTAATAACAATAACAGGTATATTGGTTTTCATCAGGTTTCACATGCTACAAAACCAAAATCATTTCAATTAAAAAGCATTTCTTTTAAAATTAAAAAGAAAATCCCTGCAAATATTAACAAAATGCTGCGTATCAACACGCCAAACATTTTTAGTATAAACTGAGACACTATTTTAATTTGAGAGTAAAACATTGGGTCAAAGAGGTAGTAGATGAAACTAGGTTTTGAGATAATATTCGAAGTGTGGATGTAGTTTGAAGACTGGAGCTGCTTTAGTTGTTTTCCAGAGAGAAGGAAACTGAGAAGGAGGAAGATCGTATTCATTGGCTGAGCCAGGGAAAGTCTGGATGCAGTGACGTTATGGATTACTCTTTCAGGCAGCCTCAGGCTGGGCTCCAGGGATTACTAGTACCTGCAGCTGAGAAATTGATGGAGCCGAAGAAGCACAGGGACCTTAGCTGTTGGCAGGCTTAGGCTTTCTTCCTAAATATTTTTCACTTTTCAGGAACTTTTCAATTTCTCTCACACTTTTCACTTCGTTTCTTGAGTGAGGTTAAAAGTCTTATGCGAGAGATTATTTCTGATTCATGTGTGTGACTTGAATTTTTTCGTACATGTTTCGTCACATACTTTTACATAAAACTACCATCTACTAGGCAAAGGCGTGTGTTGATAGCATTAATTTTCCTTCTCCACAAATGGTGTTTAGCGGACTCTGATGTGTACAAGTAGAGCTGAGTAGTACTCCTCTCTGCATCTATCGGCGTGCTGTGCGCACATATGAGAAAAATTGGCTTGAGGCATGTTGCCGTTAGAGAAGAAGGAGCTGAAATAATTGTGAGAAGGCACCAAGGGCATGACGTGGACATTGGCAAGAGAAGTTGTTAAGAACATGTCTGAAGAATATCATTGGTTACATGCTACATCCAACCAGAACAGGATTTGTCCTCACCTTGTTCTGCAAGTCCACGGAATGGTCGACAATAACTCATTATTTCAGGAAATTTAGGCAATACCAAACCTTCATTTCCTGTTAGAAGAAAATTAAGTCTGAGAGGAAACTTCATTAGCCACTGTGCATGTGAGAAGCTCAACAGATTGAAAAAATGCAAGCAAGCAAAGTTATAGCTTCTGACAGCCATTTTTATCACGTGTATCCATCACATTTTATAGTAACCTTTTAGTGTGTTTGTGTGCTTGAACAGTATTCTAGAACAGAATAAATCTTCACAACCTTAAGCTAAACCTCCACTCTCCTCAGACCCTGAGTAGCCCTGTTCCCTGAAAATTTCCTTCACTTTTTCTTGCCCTCTTTCCCTTTCATTTGCAAAAACCCTATATGAGTATTGCCCATGTGTAGCAAAGCATGTACCATTGTCTTTGGCACAAATCAACGGACTAATAAAAATGAAGGAGAATATAAATAAATGAGAAAAGTACATGAGAATTGGATGAATATTTTTTCCTTTCCCATATCCAAACTACTAGATTTCTCACACATATGAGCTATGGGATTACTGTTTCTGCATTGTAAAAACAGAAAAAATATTAATGCAGAATATGTGAATCATCAAGGGAATCTGCTGAGGCACATTTTCTCATGTCTGGAGAAAATCAGATTTCACCTGACATTTCCAATTCCACACTGAAGCCTAACCACCCCTTTCCCAAGATCTGCGTCATGGATTTTAGTTTTTCTTTGTGCAATTGTATTGTTTTCAGACCTACCTCTCTATTTCACTTTAACATTTCTGCATCTTCCTGTGTAGAAACACACTTTCAGGGGTAATAACTGGAAACCAAAGCTTTTTCTTTCACCAGTCTTGACATTGGCTATATCATCCAGCCTATTAAATTACAGAATATAATAGCAAAATCCATTAAATGCAGTGATAGTTGGGGTAAGTTGTATGCGGCATATGTTTTTAAGTAACATGAATTATTTAGATTAGTCTTAGTTATGTATCAATAATTAGACTAAAAATTGTTAAATTGTTATATAACAATTAATTTCCAAAGAAACCTCTTTAAATTATGTTTTAGCCAAAGAAAACAGAGAAAAAATTATTACTGAATAAACATATGATGTAGTTCTAACTTCCAAGCTCGGTTCTGTATTTAAAACAAATTTAACTAATTTTCTTTACATTTTATGGAAAGGCACATGCAGCAAATGAAGAACAGAAAATTGATAGGAATTCAGTGATCTGTAAACCTCAAATATATTCTGTATTCCCACTAAACTCAATTTCCTTTGTTCTGAAGGAAAATTTTAATAAATTGAAATTATTACAGCTACTTCTAAAATCGGTACTTTTAAAAAATTAATATGATGTTTATCAGATATTAACCCATGTCCCACACAGTAAAGTAATATTGCTGTTCTTCAATCCTCTAAGCACTCCAGTGTGTCAATTGTAGGAAAAACCAGCCAAGTATTTATTGAGCATCTCTGTTATACCTCGCTGTCTGAGGCACACAACTGAGTCACCTGAGACTCTCTTATTAATAGAGAAACACATAAAATTAAATTAATGTTACACTAACCTGACAATTTTACTATAAGTAAATAGAGTATTCTTTTTGTAATTTGTTCTTATGTACAGACAAGCAAAAGAAATATTATTACATTGCTAAAAAAGATTGATTTTTATCCTCAGAAAAGTTACCCTAAAATGAGAGCTTTCCGCAGTGATTCCCTCTTCCCAGTGAAAACTTTCGAGTGTAGGATCATGAGTGTGGCAATTATTGTAGCTCATTAATAATGCTGGACTAACCACATGGCAGACAAGATTTGACGACAGTTGATCAGAGTATGCATTTTAATAAAAAAGAAACTTTCTTGTAAACTTTTCTATTTCAGCCTATGAGTTATTTGTTTACACACATGACAGCCTACTTTATCAGTATATGAGAATCTTTTGCATATTTGCATGTGCCATCAGGCACTATTTTCCTTGTCATTGTGGATTCACCTCAGAAGAATGAGGAGGTTTTGCCTGTTTGCTGATCTTGAGCATCGATCTGCAGTCTTCTTTGCTCACCTATTAGCAAGGTTATCACAGTCCAGTATATATGATTTTTTCCTACACAAAATAAGACTTTCCTTTACTGGAGAAATATGCATATTTATCACATCACAGAATTACTCTTTTAAGATATTGTAAGTGCTGACCAGAAAGGCTATCAATCTAGACTTTTCTGTCCAATGAGAATATTCTTAAGGAATGTAAGTTACAGTATAATCATATAGAAAACACTTAAAACATTAATTCTCAGCAGGTCACTATTAAGATTATTTTTAAAGGATTTTTTAAACACTGGAAGAATAAAATTTTGAAAAATCAGTGGTGAAATTGTAGAGCAGCAGAAATGGTAAATATTAGTTAAATGTCTTAATGTCTAAGCATTATTTAAAATGATTATTATTTTACATTTATGTTTTAAAATCAGTTTGATTGTTGAAGGAAAATTATAATGTTTTATGGGATTTTTAGCTATAACATACAAAGAAACAACATAAAAATAGAGAGTTAAAGGCATCTAAATTCTGATAAGCCTGTTGCATTTCACTGGGAGTAAACTATTTTAAAGACACATAAAATGCTCAAGCATTTATATTGTATTCACTAGAGCCACCAGTAAAAATAAACACAAAAGAGGTATCACAATAAACATAATAAACAAATTCAAGTAACTAAAAGTAAAGTCCAAATGAAACACAATAGATAGTAAAGGAAAAACTAGAATGAATAACAGAAGAATGTAATAAAAAATAAGTAGAAGTATGATAGACTTAACACCAAATATATTAACACTTATATGAAATGTAAATTGTGAGCTCAAATGCAAGGTAGATTAGAAATGGAGCACTTATGTTCATATATGCCATAATCACAAAAAAAACTGGATTAAGCATTTTATGAAAGTAATCGTAAAGCAAACAACCTTCCCTCTACATGAGGTGTGTTTCAATACCATATAATCACAAAAATTATCATCATATAATTACTAATGACTAACATCCAACTGAAAATTTTTGTAATATAAATATAATTCAAATAATGTTGGAAAATTAAAAATGAGAAATGGTAATTCCCAAGGGAAAATAAACCTCAGGCTATCTAAATGCCCTTACTAGAGTAGTTATATTATATTTCCACATGATTTTTTTCCCTCTCCAAAAGACCTAAAGAATACACTAAAATATATTTTTTGATTACAAACCAAGACAAGATTATGATTCTTAAATTTTCCTGTAATATGTTTTTATCATTCAATGATGTATTTTGAAGTGTCTTTAATTTCACTAATTTCAAATATAATGTTTGTATTTTTAGTTTGTGTTTCTTTTCTTTTAGTTCGTGTTTCTTAAATAGCTTCATGCTCTCTGTTCACTATAAATTATTCAAACATTCTTTAATAATTATAATTTTGTTTCTTTGTCTCAATTAACAATGCTAAAATTTTCTCATACGTTTATTTTTATTCTTACAAATTAATTTTATTCTGACAATGTTGGTAAGGAGGAATAGAATTGTAATTGCATAAGTTTAATTAAAAGTATTCATGCTGTGCTGTAAAAGGCTCAAGTCAACAACTTCATAAAATTTCCAGTTGTGCTTGTAACTCACTATTATTATGGACTATTGGACTATATTGAGTTATTTTGCTGAATTCAAGTACCTAAAATCTTTGGACTGGCATCAAGTATGAAAAGGCCCTTTAGACACTTCTCCAAACACAGCTCATCTAACAGCAGTGGAACACCTATCTCTGAGAAAGCAAAACAAAAACAGGGGATATAAATAAAGAGCAGTTTCATAGGGAAAAAGTATATATATAGGTATATACAAGACAGTTAGGATAGATATGCTGCTACTTTCTCTTAGTTCAGTGAGAAGCAAGGGTTGTATTAATATTGTTTAGA
>NDGN011473024.1:0-10769 GCA_002564285.1 Tympanoctomys barrerae
CTCTACTACACCTCAAGCAGTCTTCAGGCATCTGGCTTTCATTTCCTACTCTAGTACTGCTAAACGCATACAGTAATTTTACACTTGGGCCATCAGCTTCCTCTAAAAGCTAAAATAAATACAAACTCTTTCCAAACAGAGGGCAGCCTCAGCAGGTAAGCATGTTTGTCTAGCATTCACATTAGATGGTCGTAGGGCTGTCTGTGAAGCATTACTCTAGAAATACTTGAAGTCTTTGCCTCATGAGGCTTCATCAGTCTCCCCATGAAGTGGTCCTTCCCGATTTCTGCTCATAGTCCTGAGGAGCTCCAGCTCTTCGTGATTCAGAATTCGTGTTTCCTTTTTCAGTCCCACTTTCTCTACATTAGTAATGGTGTCAGACAATGTTCCTCAAGATTTTCTAGTAAATAAAAATAATTACTAGTTTTGTCTTTGATGCTTTCCAAATTATTTTCAAAAGAATCAGACATCATTTATAAAGTTGTTGTTTCTATAGCTAATAACTTCATTTTGGGGTAAAAAGGAGATTTTAAAAATAGTCCAAAAGGACTTTTAAAATATAAGAAAGTGAAAAGTGCTCATCAAGGTTTTTGATGCAGTGCTTATTAAAATATACCAAGTCCTGTCTAAAAATCAATGATATTTTCATGAAATAAATGCAAGAAAAAGTTGCAGTCATTATCTATGAGTCATTCTCTCTCTCTCTCTCTCTCTCTCTCTCTCTCTCTCTCTCTCTCTCTCTCGGTATGTCTTAGTTTTCTATAACAAGCTTAATTTTTTTCTCGGGTGAACAAGAGGCTATTTTAATTCAATGTGAAGGTAACAAGACTTCCATGGCAAAAACAGTGTTACACAATTAGTTTTAAAGCAGCCAATGGATTTAGTTGAATATTTAGTTTTGGAGTACATGTTATACACTATAGTATGCCCAAGTTTCATTAGGTTTCTAATGGGTTTAGCATCCTCTTTGTGTCCTACAGGTTTGGTGAATATCTTTTGATAAAGTCCTCTGTATGCCTTCATTTAATTCATTCAACCTCTGATGGAAGGGTAAAAGGAGATTAAAATGCAGTGATGTTTTTAATATAAAACTAAGAATAATCGAACTACAATTATTAAAGCAACAGCACTTTGGTTTATCACTTATTATACGATACACCAAAAAGTGAAGGCTGAAAGATCTTTGATCCTGAGAACATCAGTCCATTTTGGCATCATAAGCACAGCAGCATGAAAACCTACTTCTCTCTTGGTCAATTTGCTTTTACCTCACTTTTGTCAGAAATTGCTTCCTGCTTTTATCTTATGCCATTTTGTATTTCTGTATCTCAAAGATCTTTCCAATATATTTTTCCTACAATTTAAACAGCACTGTCCAATAGAAATATAAAACTACACATATATTTTTAAATTTTTCTAACAGCTACATTAGGAAAACTGAAGACCAAGGTGCACTAGCAGTACTAGCTATTTGGGAGGCTGAGGTAGGGAGACTCCTTGAGCCTAGGAGTACTAGGCCAGACTGGGCAGTACAGCAAGACCCTGTCTCAAAATAAAGGAAAAAAAGAGAAAATAAAATACAGGCAAAATCAGTTTTAGCTGCACACTTAAACCCAATACCTAAATTAATACCATTTCAATGTGTAATCTTTGTAAAATTATTGAGAGTATAATATATATTTTAGAAATGTCTTTAAAAACCTATATTTTTCCATACAATCTAGTTTGTTAATGTTTTATTAGAAATCTGTGATCCTTGGCTAGACATAATGAAGTGTATAGCTGAAAAAATAAATCTGAAATTGTTCCATACTTAAAGGTTTTGTGGTCACTAAACCCAGCATGGATTTTTAAATGCATTTTTGCTTTTGAAAGGCTGTGGCTCAGTGAAGAATGCTTGAGAAACATGCCTAAGGCTCTGGATCTGATTCCTAGCACTCAAAAATATTTTTTAAACATAAATTTATCCTTCAATTTTAAAATTAAATTTACTTTGAAATGATTTCAATCTTGACATAAAATAAAAATTCTATTCACCCACTACGTTAGCTGCTGTTCGGGTGCTGAGTCACCACATTTCTCGCATATTACTGCAGTGGATGGCAGAGGTTTAAAACCCACAAGTTTTGCTTCAAAGATAGCTTCATTTAAAAAAAAAAAAGATAGCATCAATAACTTTGCCATGTCCTTACACATTAACCCTCAGCTCTGGTCCACATACCTAAGTTTGGCAGTGGCTCAGAAAGACTTACAGCTTTCTATAAAACACCTATCAGAGAATAGCCCTTCCCTCTACACACAAAATCATGGGAACTCCTGAAGACATCCCTTCCTGATAGGACTCCTAGTGTGTGACAACCTTGTGCCTCAAGGAAAAACTACTGTGTTCTAAACTTGTATGGAGATAATGGCTGCAAAATGAGCATTATTTTAAAAATACAAATGAAAACCTATTCCTAGAAATACAAATGAAGTCATAAGTGGCTCAACCTGCATACTATCATATGATAAAGATTTATTAACATCAACCCAAAGCCAGCCTGTTGAAGTAAACCAAAGCAATAAACTCTGACAATTGTTCATTGTATTATTCATACTTGTGACTACATTTATGGCATTTTTATCCCCTTAGCTAGCCCTCTTTTTTTACACATACATACTATTATTTTTTTTTAAAAGTATACTTAATGTGATGTTTTGAAAGGAGGTCCTGCTTTGTTTTACTTTGTGTGACAAGGGATGAGAGAGAGTTAAAAAATGATTCCTATATATTGATTTGTGGATTTAAAATTCTTCAGTAAGAAAATAAATTTTCAATGAACTTTCAGGCCATATGGAAGTGGAACATTTAGCTTTGGAATACTACCTCTTTTAATATGATTATATTAATAAGCTTAATCTTCCACATACATACATGATGACATGCTATTTTGCTTGTGCTCCTTTTTCACACAATGTATTTAAATTATATATATTTAAGCAACCATTTTCCTGCAACCTTTGAAAAAGACAAATTTTGTGATCAGAAGAGGTGTCATTTTTTGTGTGTGTATCTGAAGAGGTCAGAATTCTTTGCTCACAATGTTATTTCTTTACCAGTGGCTTACTTCATGAATCTTATAAAACAGCACTGTCATAGAAAACATAATAGAATATAATGCAAATTTATATCACATATATAAATAAAATTTTTCACCATATTTAGAAAAGAAATAGATGAGATAGATACATTTCATCAAACATTTATGATTAAGATATTATACCTTGTTCTATATTAAGACACTGAAATCGTGTGTACTTTGCACTTGTCTCCCATTTCAATCCCAACCAGCCACATTTGTAGAACTTAGTAGCCATATGTGCTAGCAGGATAGGTGACAACAATCTTTGGTGTAGTACATGGAATTTGTGTTACTTGTCAAGGAAATTGGAACATAGAACAACATCAAACTTACTTTTTACAATCTCTGCATTTTACTTTTTGCATATTTTCAAAAAAAGTAAATCTATAATTCTTTTCTGAATACAGGATTGCCTTGAATGTACTACTTTTATTCTTTTATATTTGTGCTAACAGCCAAATTTCATGTTAAGCTCACTTGATCCATACCACACAGACAATTAAGTATCCTTGCTCATAGTTAAACGAGTCTTTGAAATTAGTTCACATAATTACCTGTCAGTGGAATGTGTCATCGGTTTCTCTATTTTCAAAAATGTAAAAAAAGAAAAACTAACATCATCAGCACTTCTTTAGAAAATGATATGAAATATTAGTGACAGATTCTGAGTGAAATCTGTTCATATTTATCTTGCCCATTCTTCTATTTAAATACATGATTTTTGCCACTGTTTAAAAATCTGCACCATTAATCTCTGTGATGTAAAGAATAACTTATTTTATAGCACAATTCAGTAAAACACTGGATATGCTACAGTTGTATTTACAAAAAGAATACATCTACAAGCTATAACACTGTCATACACTGGTGCACTTGTCTGCCTCTGTGATATTTTTTTCTCCATGTTCAATGGTGCACATCAAGTTAACAACCACAGTTTATTATCTAATGCATTGTGTGATTAATGGGATAGCTCATATTTTAATCAGTCGTAGATTTTTTTTTCTCAATGAGTCTTCTTGCCTTACACAAAATATGGTCATAGCATCTTAACTTTTTACAATAGTTTTTGTCTATTTTCCTTTCCATTTATTTTTAACAAAAGAGAGTTCAAGTGAATATTGTTAATAGATTTAGTAAATCACCCTGTGATACCTGTGTATTTTAAAAGACATGCTTGTTTACATCTGCAAGGGTGCTTTGGACTTGGAATTTGTAACAGCAATTGTAAAAATAATTACCTTATGGTGGACTCTCTAGAAAGTCAAAATATTTCTTATTCTCTTCTATCATCAGAGATACTCTTTCACATGATTTTATCATATAAGAATCGTTTCTGGACAGTCACTGAATCTTCTGTTTGATTATGTTATTTAATTTTAAAAATGGTATGTTATTCATTTTCTATTTTATCATAACCAGCAAAATAACTGGAATTATATGTTTCATAAAATATTTGCCCTCTAGATGTGAATCACTGTGAGATCGAGACTTACTTAATAGTCAGACAAATGATGAAAGCAGTGTAACCCGTCAGACAGTCATCATAACCTCATTAGCTCCTATATTGCTCCACTATAAGAATATGTAATGGTTGCTGTGTTCTAGATATTGTATATAATAGCTGTAGTATTGTAATCTTTCTTTAAGGGGAATTAAATTATATGAGGAAGGTTCCCTGAAAAGACACACCGCATAAATGGAGGAACTGTAGTTTTCAAGGGAAAAGGACTTTATCAGAGCAATATGGAGTAAGTCAGGGTTCAGTATACACATGTGTCTGGTGGCTTAATTGGCTTCTCAGCTGCTTAGCAGTGCTGCCCAGCTGCCCATGGTTCAGGGAGTCTTAGAAGAGAAGGCCTTCGTACAACAGTGTTCCTCTTTCTGGGGATGCGTCCATGAACTCATGCTACTTGTCTCTCATTGCTGGACCAATATCTGACACCCAAAATGAAGGAAGTAAATGTTCATTTAGCTCACTGGAGGTTTCAGTCCATACTCAGCTGGCTCCAAGACAGAGCAGCATGTGGCAGAGAGCAGCTTTTCATGACATTGGCAAAGAGCAAGGGAACAAAAAGAAGAAGTAGCAGCCATAATGGCTACAAAGAGTAAGTCTGGTCCTTTAAATTGCATTCAGGCTGTTTGCCCCAGGTTGGGGGCAGCACTCACATCCATAATCCCAGCAGCACTCACACCTATAATCCCAGTGGATCATGAGTTAACCACAAACTCTAGAAGTCTGTCCCATAACTGCAGGAGGTTTTGGGAAAACAACTGGACACAAATCATAAGGCAAATATTAAACATTATTAATAAAAATAAGATGCTGATACCAAACTACTATTTTCTTCAGTAACTTAACTACCGGTATTTGGTAATGTTACTATTCATTCTTCTGAGTAGGTTTATATGCCTGTTGTGAAACATCCTATTACATGAAATAATTCATGTAATTTTTGTTTTGTGGATTACAAATCATTTGATTTTGGCCAAGAATTTCCGACATTTGTCATGGGTTTTGTCTGTAGTCAGATTGAGAAGCTCCACTGTTGATTTTTAAACTCTGCTAGACAATTGCACTTTCTCACTAACCAGGGGCTAGTAAGAATTTGTCTGGTTAGAGTTGCTTTCATTCATTTTTGCTGAGTTGATAGATCAACTTCCCACTGCCACAGACCTACTGAAACATATTCCTGATGAAAAGATCAAACCAGCCAAATTACAGCAGTAAAATCTGTATAAAATACTAAGTAATTCTCCCAAGCATTTATTTTGACATATATGTTGAGTTCATTTCTCCTATGAATTTGAATAATATCTTCCTTTATCTACAGTCTCTGTGTGTGTACCTGTGTTTTAGTGTGTACTGCATATAAAATTTCATTGTTTAAACAATTCATATCACCAATATTAGGTAGGAGTATAGATGAAGTGGCAAGAATCACAGCAAAAAAATGTCCCCTATATTTCATACAGTAATGTGTGGTCTTCATATTATAAGCTCCACTGGTTTATTCTACAGATCCTAAAAGAATGATCCTTTAAATGCCTCCATCTGCACTAGCATGGAAATTAGAGCATCTATTTTCTGCTTTGTTCATCTACATCTCTTGCTAGTTCCAAATTGAGCAACAATCTTGAACTTTGTATTCAAAGAGGTTTTGAGGTCCTATTACTTTTGGTTTATTTTTCATAACATAGAGTAAGATTTAAATTTGGAAACAGTGGCAGCTCTCAAGCATAATCTGCTCTTACCAACAGCCTGGACAAGTGCTCATGACTGTGCTTCCAAGTGAGCACAAAGTGATTTGTTTGCCAGGGTTCAAATTTCTGTCAAATGGGGCTCTTATGACAATTATTACCTACAGCCTTAATTAGGCCTCCAACAAGGAGAAAAATATGTGGGATTAGGATTTCTGAGATTCTCCTTTAAATAACTAGGTTTTCAGTATGCAAAAAGGATGGAGTAGAGGGTAAAAAGGGTCACCGGAACACCAGTGCTTTCTGAGAACAATTATTTTACCAAAAAATGCCATCATCTCATTCTCAGAAGTCTTTTATCCAGGCCTGTGAATTAGTCCAGCTGTACAATTCCCTTATTTCCTATCTAATGTGAAGTATTCTCAGTTTGACTGCACTGCTCAGCACTTGAGAAGCCTTAATTGTTTCCTGTACATACTCTTTTTCCTTTTCCCAGTGTTCACTCTTTAATCAGACATCATCAGCATCTTCTCAGTGTGTCGAATTATAAAAAAAAGTCTTTGCAGAAACATAATATATTCCACTTGAAATAGCCATTCCTATTACTACTACACTAACAGTGGAACAGCACCAATATGATACTCTTGGCTAGACATCTTAAATGCATCGCTTTGAATCTCAATCAAAAATCTGTGCCATGAAATTTTTTATGGCCCCAATTCCACAAAAGAGATCTAAGACTCATAAAATTTAACTTTATAAATTTATTGTTAAATGTTATGATGCTCATACGTGAATGAGTTACACTTGAATTGGATGCACCACTACATGTTAGTAGAGGTACATAGTCTAACCACTCCCTGTAACCATAGATAGGGAAATCAAAGTTCTAGCCTCTAGATATGTTTTGTTGTTTGCTGTCCTGAGTCAGTGTTGGAATACTTCCCAACAGTAGGCATATGGGGCGTATTCCAGAATTGCTCTGCACCTGGTAACTTCAAAAGATATGTCAGAAACACAAAATCTACCCATCTATGCAGCTTATGCTGCCAGTTTTCTGCACCACACAACACAATGAGCCACAAATGTTCGGTCGCATCTCCTAAAGGTGAGGTTAATTTGAGTAGAGCGAAAAGGAATTCTAATGGGGGAAAGATAATACCCACAACAACAAGCCAAACCACTTAGTCTAAATTCAGAGGTCCTGGTTAGATCAAACAACTAATAAAGAAAATGGGAAGAATATAATTTGCAGCAATTTTGCAAAAGAGGAAAAAAAAACCCTTACTTTACAAATAGCCCTAGCTACATATCTAGCCAAGCAAGCAGCAAGGCAGAGGCAGATAATAATGTGATTACTCTCGTAATGATATGCATTAGATACATTATGGGAAACAATAATGCTCCCTACTGAATGCAGTCAATCCAGTTATTGATTTTTCTTAATGTTAAAAGTGCTAGTCTAAAACTGAAAAGAGATATCCTTTATTTATTCTCTTTCCTTTTCAGTTTCCAAGTCCACAGATCCTTTGATGTAGAGCAGTATACAAGATAATGGAGTAATGTATATCTAATCTGACACCTACTGGGCCAAGCTAATGTTTCAGATAAAAACTCCTAGGATACTGCTGCTCATGGAAAGAAGCAATACATGACATAAGAAAAAGCAACCTAAACTTTCCATTTTTGTTTGGTTTGCTTTTCTAAAGCATCATTCAGGCCAAGCGTATTTTCCTTTCTAAGTCAGAACAGAAACATAATAATTAGTCCACAGACTAGGCCCACCTGATAGATCTTCTTTAAAATCTTCCTCCCGCACCCCCCAGGGTTTTAAAATATCCCCAGGATGTATGTTTCAGAATTTTAGTTTTATGATACATTATTATTGTAAGAGAAACAGGTAAAGAACACATGAATGTGAATACTGTGTTCTTCTTTATCTACTGTTTAAATAGCATTTCTTTACACAAACAAATATGTTTACAAATACTGTCTTGCCTAGCCCTCATGTTATATCTACTTTTATTTTTTTAGTAATAGTAATACCTGGAGTTATGTGTTGCTAAAGAACATCAGACAAAATATTTCAGTGAATGCTACACGGTATGTAAGTCCTGATTTTATTTCACCATTTATCACAATAGATCCTTTTTAAATTTTTGTAATATCTTATTTCAAGTTGTCTCTGCCATGTGAATAATTAAGTAGAATAATAGGCTGATGTCCAAAATTCCCTATCTGATTGTTAAGTTTCTTTAGAAAAAAAATAAAAAAACATATTTGTACCCACACGTTTGGCTGATGTCTAAGATCCGTTTCCCTCATTCATTTCAGCACTATTTTTTCCACTCTAGAGGAGAATACAAAGCATTTCTTCTTGTCATTTTCACTTGGCCAATTTCATTTAAACTGCCCCCAGAGGATTTGAAACAGCATGTCCGGTGCTGACAGAGCTATGATCAGTAACACAGAAAGTGAAAAGCATATCAATAGTTTCCTCTACTTAATCAAAGGCAATCATGTGACCATTTCCCATGAAGCTTTTTATACATTTTAAGAGGACAATCATAAGTAAAAAAAAATAATAATAATTCTATTTTTATCTATGTGTCTAAAATGAGTTCTTCTCTGAGTATTTTAAAACTAATAATGAGAAAATTACTTGATTATTAAAGATCTATTCACCTGACAAATTTTTAATGTGCATATTCCTTATTTGACCTAAAATCATTTTGGTAAATAAAATAATTTATCCTGACATAGAAAAACAAACATTAATGGAAACTAGTGTGTTGTTCTAAATGGCTCTAAGCCCAGTTAAGATTATTTTATCCAAATTTTAATAAATGTATATGACTCATAAAGCACTTATGATAACTAATAGTACTCTTTTCCTAGGTCCACTAAGAAAATTATTTTCCTTCTCTACACATAACCCTTTGTGAGTGATAGACATTTCAATATCTTGTCATTTAAATGACAATAAAGATAAAGGAATAGATCTGTGGAGAAACTTCCTGTTTCCTTTCCCAATTAACACTTGAAAATTATCTTTAAAAGGTTTCTTTGTGACCTCTGTCTGGACAAAAGAATTTTGAGATTTTAGTTAGTTACTAATGTTCCTTGTTTAATGACTGAGTTAAGTCCTTCAACTAGGTTGCTAAGTGAATTGCTCTCTAAATAAGGAATTCTATATAATACATATATTACTATATTCAAAACAAAGAAAGTCATAGGAAACTGCAATGATTACTTTGCTTTATTTGCATAACTCTCACATCCTGAGCTGCAAAATATAACAGAACATAAAATTGCAGTATCTGGTTCATCGTTCTTACACTTTTGCCCCACTTCTCAGAGAATGCGTATAGTTTTTATTTTGTATTACAGGGACTATTTTCTAATATTCTTCTCTTCTATCTTACCCTTAACTAGTGGGTTCTATCAATGCTCCAATAATAATGAAATAAAAGGCATTGAATGTTTTATCCTTCCAGTTATTTTACTTCTCCATCATTACAGTGAAATTGTCAATAACATTTATTTCTTAAGATGAACCAGTGCCAGTGATGTATTACTGCATCAGTTCATGAGGATACTCACTAACATAGTTCAATCATTTCAAAAGAGAATTTGTATATCTCTAAGTCATATGAAGACTAAACTAAATCTGCATAATAGACACAAAATTGACATTTCCCACAGCAGAGATCAGAATTTGGTAAGCATCCTGTATCTAGAGTTTGTGTGTATCTATGAGGTGGAGTCAAATGCATTGTTCTAAGTTATCTAAAACTTCTCTGAGTCATAATAGCTCCAAGAACATGAAGGTTCAGAGACCCCATAGAATAAGATGGCCTTGAGGAATATTTTGGATAAATTCTAATTTTCCGCTGATGACAATCCATCTCAAAGCTAGATCCATTTTGAGGTTCTTTGTTTAGAAATAAATCTCTAAATACTACATTTCTTTTTCTTTTTTGTTGGTACATGTTTGCGATATATAATTCCATTCATCTTGAGAAATTAAAGTCCTAACCATTTTTCCTTCCCACTTGCCTCCCACACTCACCTTTCTCCCTTAGCCCAGTTCTCCTTTTCATACGCATATTAGGAAATGAAGATGCTAAACTACTGGCTTGGTTTATGTAGAGACAAAATCCCACAGTTAGATTTGCAATTCCAATCCCTTGCTGCTCATTATACTCTTCAAATGAAAGCTGCATTTGGAATCTTCTATGACAAAATGCTGGGCTCAAATAGATGTCACCTCCTTAAATCACCAAATGCAGTTAAATAAAAGGTATGTAGAACCCTATGTGTAAAGATCCTAAGAATGATAATATGATTTTTTTTTGGAAAAGAAGCAGAACTCTAGTAGGGCTAGCTTTTTAATAGATAGCATTCTAACAAAAATATATCTTATTATATAAAGATTTTTGTGGT
>NDGN011473030.1:0-19926 GCA_002564285.1 Tympanoctomys barrerae
AATTTGATTTGAAACTGTCTCATTGCTATTTGTCTCTCAATAAAATTATGGAAAAAAATGAAAAAGCAGACAGGTAAAAAAAAGGGAGAACTAAATCTAAAGGTACATAAGTATAATAAAATGTACCAGAAAAAAATTCTAGGTCACAGTTAGGGGATATGAGCAATTATTCCAGTTTTGGGAACAGTCGTGTGGATTCAGGTACATAACCTCAAGGCTCAATGACCCTTTTTAATAATTGGGGTGCATTAGTTCAAAGTGATGGGTTGCTTTGTATAAGTTTTGTGAAAAGCATGGTCCACCCTCCATACCATCAGGAAATGAATTCCAGGACCCTTCAGATAACAGCATGCTCAAATTATTTATATCAAACGGTGTGGAATTGTATATAACCTGCACATATCCTCCAATTCATCCCAAGCAGCTTCTAGATTATTTATAACCTAGAAACATGGAAATACTCTGCAAGCTGTTGTCACTGTACCACATTGTTTATGCAATAACAAGAAATATCTGTACATGTTAAGGACTTACACAATTTTTCTCTCATATATTTGCAATCTATGATTGGGTGATTTACCCAGACGACAGTCTCATGGATCTAGAAGGCCAACTGTATTAAGAAAATGGAATGCATTTTAGTTTTAATTTTAAAGTTCTGCTTTTCTAAGTTTTATATTTTCTTTTCAGTGTATAGTTGCATTTGAGGTGTGGGGGAAATAGTCTCCATTTAAAAATCTTTTTATTTTCAAAGAGAATACAAAAAATAGAAACAATATAGAATTTCACTAAATGAAATGAGTGAAACCCAACAGTGGTTGTTATACTGCATATTTTGTCTTCAAATTAGTTGCTTAGATTACCAGATACAAGCATTCAAAATTGGACAAAAATATTTAAAGGAATAAAAAATAATTAAGCATTACCTGTTCCTTTCAATAGACCAGTACTGTGGAATGGATTAAAAAAAAGATGTATTTTTATACAATGCAGCATTACTCAGCTATAAAGAAAGATAAACTTGCAGCTTTTATAGGTAAGTGGATGCAACTAGAGACCAGACTCATCAGTGAAATAAATCAGAGCTGCGTGTGCAAACATTGTTCTGCCTCCCTAGTGTAAGAAACTGAAAGAATAAATAAAATCTGAAAGGTACAATAGATACTGTGAAAGGGAAAGAAAGTGTTCACAGTAAAGGAACAACTGAGATGAGGGAAAGGAGAAAAGAAAGAAGGAAGGGAAAAATATGTGTATACGTGCCTATGCATAGGATAGCTTAGATAACTCAACTGCTGACCTTTTACTGGTCTATTGAAAGGAGCAGATAAAAATCAAAATGTAAATGCACATCCATTTCTTTGTAAGCAATCATTGAGACAGTGATCTGCTGTATGAGAGTAAGACTTAGACTATATTTCAGTGAGAAGACATTCACCTAGCTGGGGAAATGTGAAGAGTAAGATCAGCAATAACGGAAATGATTCATTCAGTCAACAAGTGTCGCTAGTTTCTACCGTATAATACAAAACAGATCTTAAGGATCAAGATGTAAAAGAAGTATTGGATTGGCATGTAAGCCTTTGACACCCAGTTGGGTACCACATCTCAGCTGTGTTACCTTGTCAGGTCCAGTTCTAGAGCTAATTTATAAGCTGAATTCCTCTATGCACATCTTTTCCCATGTCCCTAAATTTCATTTTTGTTGTTTCATCACAGGTCATTCAACTGAAGGCCTCGTGCATGCTATATGTAAGGTCTATCACTGAGCTGGACCCTTTCCCATACTCAATGTCTAAGTACCTACCTAGCAAGTTTTGTCCTTACAGCCACCTAAATGTAGTCACTGTACTCCCAGACACTTAATTCTGACAATCCCAGTGACCTAATTTCAATTTAGTTGCTTATTTTAGTTTGTAGTTTACCAAGAGCTCTGTCCTGAACGTTTTTCCTTTCCTCACTGTGTGTGCATTGTGTCTTTCTGTCATTAAAGTGTTGTTTCACTATTTTCAGCATGTGAAGACTGCAGATCCTTTAAAATAGGATTTCAGGAGGGAAATGCCTTCATCCACTGGCTCCCAATATTGTATGAATTGCTCAACACATGCTTGTTCGTGGTAGGAGAGAGGAGGTGAGACGGTGTGGAAGGAGGACTCAGGAGAATGCGATACGGATTAGTACCAGGCCCAAAAAGAGCTGATGGGAGATTGTCAAGTACAGCTGCAACACCAGTTTCCTGGCCTTTCCAGAGCAATTGAAGTCTTTGTCAATAGCAATCCTGAAAATACACAAATACATTGATAAGGGCCAGCCAAATAGCTCAGCGGATTAAAGTGCCTGCAAGCGGGCTCAGGGGCCAGGGTTTTTATCCCTTGGCCTGCTGAGCCGAACCTGCCCCCGACGCGCACTGAGACAGCAATTGAGGCTGGGCATAGTGGCAAGCGCCTGTAATCCCAGCTCTTAGGAGGCCGTAAACAGGCAGATCACTAGGAGTCCTATCTAGTAGTGAGACCCTGAACACCCTGTAGACCCTTCCCTAAAATACAAAACAAAACAAAACAAAACAAAACAAAACAAAACAAAAAACAAATGTATTGATAAAGGAAAAGTGTTAAAAGACTGTTTCCCATCCAAGTACTAACCAGGCCCAACCCTGCTTAGCTTCTGAGATCAGACGAGATTGGGCACGTTCAGGGTGGTATGGCCTTAGACTTGATTGACTAATATTAAGTTCACCTTCTAATTAGCAGACATTCAAAGCTTTGCCTTCAGTTTTCTTAGATGATTTGTCTATTGATGGGCACTGAAATGTATAAGGCAAAAAATAGACTCAGCCAAAGCCTTCTCCTATCTTGGAGTTACAAAGACTAGAGATAGAATTTCAAAATCTCTAAATATTTCTATTTTAATTTAACACAGTGAAATAAATTATGCTGGAAAGATATCCATGTCAGTCTGTTGGGGGGAATATATTAGACACTTTTTGCATTTAAGACTGAAAAAAAAGTTATTTTAATTAAGCTGAAAACAGCAACAGAATTTGACCTGACTTGCAATTTTAAATTCATTCTCTTCCCATTTTGTATGAGCATTTATATATATTATAAATATATATAAATATAAGTTATTTATATATATATAAATAATCAGATCTCATACATTTATATTCAAGTAAGGATTCAGAGATAAAAGCATCAATTCAGGCATATAAATCAATTTTGTCAGTATGTACTCATGTCTTTGTGGTTTGCTGAATATATGTATTCAAAAAAGAATATATATATTCTTTTTGGAAACACATATTCTGGAGCTTTAGGGGCAGAAAATTGTACTCATTTCTGTAGTGAGGAAATTTTAATTGTAACCTTTTGTCATATGTTTTGTGGAGAAATCTTTTTTTCGAAGATATTTTCTTAGTCCTTAGAAATAGAAGTGAAATACTGACTACAAATATCTCTCGTCCAGACTCTCAAAACAGGAATATCAGTCTGCTTTCAATGCCTCATCTTGGTGATAGGTTTATTCTAAAACACATCTTAAAAAACAGCAAAGGGATATGCTACTTATGGCCTTCCAAATACATCGCACTTCCCTGCAGGCATTATAGTTTCTCTGTATGTTTCCGTTTTCCCAGTTACTAATACAGGCGTTTTCATGGCTGACTTCCTGTTTTCATGGGTAGCAAATATTCTGATTAATATTCCAGATGCCAAGTTTACCAAATTTTATACAGAATACAAAATAATGTAGACCTTCAAGTTTTTTCTTCTCTTTGTCTATACTTAAAACCTCAAAGTAATATTAGCCAGAGAGGCAACTATGTTACGATTATTCAGGTAACTGTAGTTGCTAAAGAAATTTCCTACAGACCAGTGTCTCTTAAAATATTCATGTTATGGAGCAGCTGATGAATTTAGAAAATATCTCTTAGCACTAATACCATATTTAACACTGTAAAATAAAGTTTTATTTTGGTCCAGAGAAATGACAAGCAAGAAATTCATGCCAATTCTGCTGTTATTTCAGTCCATATGATCTGAACATTTTTGCTGTTCTGTCATACACCACTGAACCTTTCATGACTCTCTCTAAATGGGAAATATTTAAGCTAATGTTCATATTAAAAATACTTAGCTTCACTGATGCAAGTTGTGTTTCCAGTAATCCCTATAAAATGAATGAAATCAGCTGAGTTTTAATACAACATCTATTTTATCTTCTCTCTGCACAACATCTCTTCTCAGGGAAAACTGACCTAGTGTTTCAAAACAAAGAAACAGACAAATATGGAAAAGAATGAGAGAAGGAAAATTAATAAGAAGACAAGGAAGAGAAAGAGGAAAAACAAGAAGAGTCGGAAGAAAAAGAAGAAGAAGACCAGGAAGAATAAAAAGAGGAGAAGGAAATGTACAACTGACCACTGCTAATCTAGAGTGACTCCAGGTTTACTTCTCACCCTACCATACATTTGAACTATCTCATGTTACATACTAAACACAAATAAGAGGTAACTGTACCCTCTATATCTAGTTTCGAGTCAGTCCCATCAGCTCCATGGTTTTTTTTCATCAATAATGTATTAGGGACATTGTTATGTAACTTTGTCAAAGTTAAATTATATTTTAAAATCCTGTATGTGTTTATGCCATATCATTTTTAGCTGGATATTCAAGATGCACTATCATCTCTTAGAAGAACAAGAAAATCAATTTATCCATTTCTCCATCTTTTCCTCATTTTAATTCAACCCAAGTTGTACAACAACATAAGAAATAAGATAAATAAATTAGGGAAGTGATTGAAAAGGAAATGAAAAAAATGCAGATGCCAAGGGAAACAGTAATGGGAATACACAATTTCAAGTGGAATCAAAACACAACATATAGATCCCAGAGATTTTGGTCACAATTTGTAAAGACAAGTACAAAATAATGAAAGTAGTTTAGCTATTATGTTCTACATTAAAAATATGTGGTAATTTCAGGGACACATGGGCTTACAACTTTATTAGTGAGCATTGCATTATACCTTTCTTTTTAAGAAATTCACAGGATTATTTTGAACGGGCTGCATGATATCCTCCCCAGAGTGCTGGGAACTGGTGAAATAACCTGGAGGTTCATGGATGCCACATGTGTAAACTGAGCTATTTTTCATATCTGATGAATTTTTCTTTCACCACTGAGAATTTTCCAGAAAGGAATGAATTTAATTCTGGCATGCTACAACAAACACAGCTTTTTCTTTAATGCTCAAGTGAGGTGATCAATGCTGATTGGCCCACTGTGGTACCACCCAGTACCTGTCTACCACTGGCTTCTGGCTTTAGCTGGCCTTAGGGATTGTTTTTTTCTGACTTATTATTGTAGGGCTTTTGGAGTTGGAAGGCTAACGTGACTTGAAGATTTTTTTTAAAGCTTTGTGGTGGCTATAATCTTTGTTTAGATCTAGAGCAGATAATAAATGTGATATTATTACATTTTTTCCAAAAGTTCAATAAATTAAAGAGGAAGTAAATTGGTATTAGGAAAAATATCCATATTTTTTAAAACACACAAGTTTGTTTGGATCCAATTGCTCAATATCCTTTAAAAAATAAACATTCTATTTCACAGACAGAATTAGGTCTATTACCTAAAAATTTGGCTTATAATGCATGAAACGGAAAAAGAAAGGAAGAAAGAAAGAAAGAAGAAAGAGAATAAAGTACTCAAGAATAAGCGACCTATTGAAGTCATCTTAGTAGATAATTACGATAGCAAAATGAAAGTCCAGATCTAGTCACGTCCATATAAAGTAGCATTAGTTCAGTATCAATTTCCTTGGTATTTCTGCCATTCATGCATTTCACCAGGCTTGGGCTAAGAGCTGGGCAAATGACAGAGAAGACCTCTGCCATATAAGACATTGGCTTGAAACTACAGGAGAAGCCCTACCCTCTACCACGATGAATCAAGCCATTCTGGTCATCCATACAGCTATCTTGATGCTTCCAGGAACTGCTACATCATTCCTTTGAATTTAATATTTATAGGTTGGTTAAATGTCCCAAGCCACAGAACACAGGGCAAAGTCTGAAAGAGGTCAGTTAGAAAGAGAAGCAGAGAATGAAAGAGTCTCTACAGAGCCACAGTTATTTCCCAATGCCAATTGGCCCTAAGAAACAGCTGATGTCCTCAGTCAGATGCTGAGCATGTGACACTGGGTGGCCAAGCTGTTGGCCTTTGTGGAGTGTTGTGTGCCTACAGAGTGCAGGTGTCCTGCTACAAGGGCTGCCAACCAGCAATGCGATGCTCTGAAGGGATTATACACAGTTGCCTCTTAGTTAAAATGGGACACTTATGCAAACACAGGATCCACTGTTGTTAAATGTAGTTGCTCTTGTTACCTCCCATCTTTGGGTTTGCCAATGAGAGAAGCAGATGCAGGCAAGACAAGCTTTAAGATCCTTGTTTTTCTACTGGTTTACATTGGCATCCACAGTTCTACACAGCTCTGAAATGATGTCTACAATGGGGAAAAATTGAAATAATTTTTACCCTAATTGCCTGGGTCACAGAAATCATAGATTTATGCAACAAATGGTGTTAGGCCTCCTCTTAGCTTCATTGAAGAGTTCAGCAGTTTATATGCTAGTGTATCAATAAACAGAGCATTGAATCAAAACTGTAAAGAGTCATATCTAACCTTTTGACATAGTACAGTATGAATCTTCTTAAGACTTGCCCTTTCTTCCAATCCAATGTACTTTTTTTTAGTTATCCCTCAAATCTTGCTCTTTTTTTTCTGTTACATGCCATTTCCAATAGCCAAGCTTTTATTTGTGTGAACTCTTTTCTTCCTTTCTATGATTTTGCTATAAATTTCCTTATACTTAGCAATTTCTCAGGAAACTGAGTCAAAGAGGGAGTGGAATGGAGTCTTGGGATTTAGGGATTTTTTTAGAAATTGAGACATAATCAGGAGGCTAATGCACCAAATGCCACTTATCTTTAAGGGCTGGTCTACATTGTAAAAAAGAATTTCTGTCATGTCCCCATAGTTATGTCTATGAACCGATTGTCTGCTGGAGTACACTTGGGAAAGATCCCCTTCCTATGAATTACATACTTGCTTGCTAATATCCATAACCAGGTCATTTCCCAGATCTCTTGCTTTAACTGTACTATCTTTTCCCTTTAATAAAAAGGTTAAAGTATAAAAATAACAGGTACAGTGGAAGAATAGCTTAGAAATTTATTTATAATAAAGTAAAAATTCACAGTGTCCTTTAAAGGTTATATTTCTTAGAAATTTTGCCATTTGGATGTATAAATGAGGCCAAGAAAACTGTTTAAAACCATCTTTGCTTCTCTTTCTTGTGATTTAGTACATGATCTTTGAAAATTTGGGGGCTTCAGAAAAATATAGAACTTGGCATTCAATTCTGGCATTATAGTTCAGGGCTTTTTGGTTTTGCCTTTCAGAAGTAGTAAAACTGAAACAAATTCCTTGTGAGAATTTTGTCAATCAAGTGAAATAATGTGTCTAAGACCTTTAACTGTTAAGCAACTATGCATAGAACTTATTTTGTACTCCATGATGGTAGCCACAACTTCAATTTCTGATTGTTGAATTCTGAGCAGATTGTTTTGGCTTTTTTTAGAACTCATCATAATCAGAATATAATTAAATTTTCTGAGGGAAAAAAATCTAACATCAAGATGAAGTACCCATGTCACCTTGTGGATAAGAGAAGGATCTCTGCCTGCATCAAGCAGGCTTGAGTTCAAATCTTATTTGTATTTGACTTTCTCTCACCACTTACAAAACATGCAGGAGAATACCGTTTACAGCATGGAACTGGTAGGGGGATTCTGTGGTACAGAACTGTGCCTGACACTCATAGTTAAGAGAATAAAACTATAATAGATAAAATGTAATCTGCTGAACACTTTTATTTGCAGAACTGCTCTCATTAGCATTCTAAGGAAGTCTCTAAAGCCACAAATATCATTTGGCCTTAGATCTTTTGCACAGAAATTGACAATGCTAGTTTTTTATGCTTCCTGTGAGACTCAAAACTGTTCTATTTTTACTTTCTCATTCCTAACAAGCTACTTCCCATGATTCATTTTTATTGGCAATCAAACAAGTGCTGCTCTAATGGCATGTAGAATTTAATCAATTAATGGAGTTCAATAGGACAGTTCCACTTGCACTATTTTGAGAGGTTAATTTTGCAAACACCTGAACCCTTTTGGATGACTACAGAGCAGCCTAGAACTTTAGCACATGCTTAATCTCTGTGAGCTGACGAAGGATTGATCAATACAGACATGGAATCTTTTCTCTACCAAAGGTCTTTGGACAACTTGCTAATTCCCTTGTGACTCAGTATGATTTTCTTAAATTTGTAAGTCTAACTTGCATGAAAAATAATTTTCCTCAAAAATTGCTTCTACCTTGGCAATATTTATTTTGTATAATAGTTTCATTTTTTACTATATCTATCTCCTTACTCATATCTATGAGCATAAACAACTATGTCAAAAGTTTGCCTTATTCAACTGTAAAATATTAAATTGCCTATATACTGGAGAAAAAAAGTGAAAAGAAAAGACATATGTTCATGTGTGTAAAGAAAGATAAGATTTTTTTTTTGCTGATTTATAAACACACTATTACAGAGACTGGTTTATATTCGCCATCATAGGAACACTGTTAGCAAAACTAATCTTTTTCTATAGCTTAATACCATATTAAGAATATGATTAACCTAATTCATATTGAGAGTTACTCTTTGGTTGTGCATTAACATTTCTCATATACAGCACAAATTCAATTGAATTCTTTTTTTTTTTTGCCATTGAATTCTCAAACTTTTGCTCTGCATCAGAAACATCTGGAAGGTCTGATAATGTAGATTTGTGGGCTTGTGTCCAGAGGTTCTTGTTCAGGAGGTGAGACTCAGATCACAAATTCCAGAAGAGTTTTATGCCAGTGCTGATTTTGCTGCTCTGAGGACCATACTTTAGGAAGCATTGTCTTTGAGCTTCCTTGTTTCAATGGAACTATTATTTCATTATGCTAGTCTGTGCAGTTACTGGATCCTGTGAGCATCCCACCCTGTTCAGGACTGTAGACTGGGTTTGTGACCTGCTTTCTCAAGGCAAAATGATGCTGTCCTTGTCCTGGACCTCTGCTGTCAGACGGCCTTGTAACTCCTACTTTTGTGTCTTTATAAAATAGCCACCTTGTGAAATTTTTAATCATCTTGAATCCCTAGAGTTCAAGATAATCCCTTGTGGAGACAACATGCAGATCACTGAGGAATTCAGCCTGCAGGGAGACCTAAGGCCCCTGGCACATGGCACCAGCTGCCTATCACCACAGACCTGTCTGAAACAAGGCCACTTTGCATGCGAGCCATAGGCTGACATTAGGCAGAGCAGAAAGTCCACTCGTCCATTCAAGATTGTCAGACATGATGAACTGTTCTTGTTTCATCCACTGTGTTTCGATGGTGCTTCTCTAAGGCTTCAAAGGGAAATACAGGTGAAAATTGGGTTCTGTGGTCAAGGGTGACTGCAAAAAAGTGGAATCATTTCAAATTTTTCAGTTTTGGGGTTAGGTGGCAGAGAGAATGCCTCAAAGGCATTCAAGGAAATCACACACACTTTTGAGGAAATATCTGCTGGTGAGAGATAAAATGACAGGTAAAGTTGGCAGAAAAGTGAATGAGGTACCCACGTGCAGCAAGATGGAGGGTGGAAAAGGTGCTTACACCTTGTGGAAATCAATAAATTAAGAATCAGCGTGAAAAATCCAGGGATGGTTTCATTCAGATATAAATCTGTTTCTTGTTCTCCGCTTGTCCAGCTGCCAAATAATCGTCAGAATAAGAAATGGCCTGAAAGCAAAGATCAAATCAGGTTGCTGACTTATAAAATTTGGCACCTCAGCTCATGTCAAATTTCAAAGCCCTCACAGGGTCCCTCACCTGGAAATGAAGGACTTCTGAGAAGCTTAAGATAGCTGCCCATAATTGAGATGACAAAGAATTCTTTAGGAGAATATTTGTTGTGACTTTTGTCTAGGTTACTTTAATAAAATAAACTAAGAAAAGATTCACTGGAAAACTATAAAGTTTTTAAGGTAATTGTATTAGCAGAAATGTCACCAAATTGGATTAAAATAGATAAAGACTGCTGAAAATCAGCAAAGCCCCCTAGGCCCTCAAATTTTCAAAGATAGGAAGTAGGATGAGGAAAATTATCTGCAAATGTGGGTTGACTGTTGTGGAAAAGGAACATCATTTCAGATGGCAGAAGCAGTGCCACTCATAGAAAATTTCCAGGCAGCAATTGTGAGGCTTTATCCAAAAATCACAAGAGATGATCAAAATACTAAGTGAATGTTTAAATAAAATCAATCACTAATACAGCAAAAGACACACTGTCATTAAACTCCCTCAAAATACACCTCCTTACTTCAAATACCCTTATGCTATTGGTCTTGCCACTTTCTGAGGTTGTTCTGGAAGTCTTCCTTCATGCGTGTCTTTAAGAAGAGAAAAAAAAAATTCAGCACATTCTCCTAATAATGCCATCTGGTGGAAAGGCAGATGCACGAGACAGAATGTGTTCTCTTTCACCAAATCAACAAAATCAACATAACCCCGGAGGGTAAGTAATTTGCATCAGTCTAGGACAGAGAGCTACAGTAGAAAAATTAAAAGACACTCGTCAAAGGAAACTCTCCGAACTGCTTCAGAAGGTGTCAGGAATGGTAGAATGGTGTTTGAGAAGAGGAGGTATTTTAGAGTTGGTTAATGGCAATGTGTTCTTTAATGTACTGCTTTTTAAATTTTTACATTTACTATCTATTTTTTAATCTAACTTTGTATTTGTGTGTACGCTAAATGATTTAAGAATTTCTTTGGGCCAGTGATTACTATATGCCTCATATTTTCCCTGCTTTGAAATGAATATACATTGCAATCATCCTGTCCCTGAGTACACTTATGTATTAGGGATATGAAGGACAGAAAACTTGCCTTCCTTGGTCACAGATATTTAGATCAAGAGGAGTTACACCTGATGGAACTCTTGTGCACCTGGGTTAGGGTAAGAAAGGAGAACCTAAACTTCAAGACCACAGTTGTACTCTGAGGAGATGAGTTCTATGGGTTTGGGGAGCAACCAAACATGTTTTGCATGAGGAAACGACTCAACATCACTACAACCCAGAGGAGGAGTGATCCTCATCACACAAATTACCCAGGCTCTTGGGGGCAGCCCTGACCTTCTGGCTGACAGTGGGTATCAACTTGTGGGCCAAGTGAATGAGATGCTATAGAGAGAGCCCTGCTGTGTCGCCCCTGCTGAGCTTGCGTTTCAATGACAAGTTTATCCCAGGTTGCAAAACTAGAAGAAAACAATTTAGTGTTCTTTAGACCCACTAAGTTTTGGAGTAATTTGTTGTGTAGCAAGAGATATTTACAATGTTCATCTTTAGCCCAAAGCTGCTTAGGATCTATTCTAATAACTACCACCTCATTCTTGTTCTACTTACAAGGCAGATTGTCTTGCCTCCTATCACTTCTGTCATCTTCTATTCATGTGTGAGGTTTCCTTCAGGATAGTGAAGCTCATAGTTTCTTTGTTTGTTCATCTTTCCCACCTTCTGCTCTGTATTCATCACTTGCTAATAATTATTGGACACATCTATGGTCATAAATAACTGTTCTTCATGCTTTATACTACATCCAGTGTGGGAATTGAAATCCTGTCCTCATGAAAACTGTGCTGGGGGGTGTTCCACTGAGAAGTGTAAGAGCTGTGTGGTAATGCTTGGTTTGGACAAGCATCCCCACCTCTGCTTTCACCCTTCTCACTTTCTGATATCCAGAGGACCATCCAAAGGGTCCATGCAGGGCCTGCATGGAGTTCTTTTGATATCTCTATTGTTCTTGTCACTTTATTTGAAAACCTGCTAAACTTCCAGTTCCATCTCAAGGTTAAGTGGTTGAGTCATTATTTGACTGGGGAACTAAACTCAATACTTCAGCAGCTATAATTTTCTTGAGGGAATAAGAGAAATCCTTCGCCTTTGGAAAAATTCTAGACCACATTATTATTATTCCTATCTTCCAAATATGGCCCTATTTTATTATCTAGCTATAAATCTGTATTAGTGCTCAATATGAGATATATTGTCATATAGAAAATTTATATGCTTTTACTTAATTATGTGTTATTCACTCATACATTATGTTCAAATATATGGAATATATGTAACTTTAAAAAATATTACAGTGAAGGACACACCGGCATTTAATTCCCTTCAAAATATTCCCCCTTTCTTTGAACACATATATTATTTTTGCAACTTTCTATAGCAATTCTAGAAGTCCTTTTGTAAGTGTTCTTAGTTATGCTGTCCTGAATCCCTCACTATCTTAAATGAATTCAAAACATTTACCTCTGTGATCATTTTGACTTTGACAAAGAGGCAGAAATTATAGGGCACCAGATCCAACAAATAAGGTGGAGGAGGATGTACTGTCATATTTTTACTAGCCTATGTTTTCACTGAATGACACTCAGCAGCAGTATTCCTGTATTTTTACCAAAAATACCAAAGACACTTATAAGAAAGGACTTCCAGTACTTCTTCAGAAAGAATCAAGAGCTACAGGGCGATCATGCTTGAAGTGACGGTGAGTAGTCTGAGGGATTCTAATGGCACTGTGTCTTCCAATCTAATAATTCCTGGTTTTGTTTAGCTCTGTTTATTTAAAAAAGAATAAAAAATAGTAAAAGTGATACAGAATTTCAAAATAAGATGGCAGGAAAGTTAAAACAGTTGTTAAATTGCATATTGATATCTTCCAAGTAGATGTTCAGATTACCAGATATAGGCATGCCATGAGATAATTGTACTAATAATTTCTATTGCTTTATCAAAAGGAACAGTTAATGCCTAATTGATCAATTTGCATGCCTAGTACATTTTAATTTTTTAAAATTTATTTATTTGGTACAGGGTTTCTCTACACAGCTCTGACTCATAGTGATTCTCCTATTTCAGCCTTCCTGGTGCTGAGATGACAGGCGTGCATCACCACACCAGGTTTTAGTCGCTGGTTAAGTGGGCCCAGAGCAGGGCCAGCATGGCTGCACTAGTGGAGATAAAACTGGGATCCTTGCACTTGCAAGGATCTAAGACAGGCACTTAGATCACTGAGCTATATCCTTAGCCCTTAACACATTTCTAAATTTAAATATTCCCTACAGATTGTGATCACCCCCTTGCATCTATCAATTCTTCAGCTTTTCTTGTACTTTCTTTCTGAATAGAAGATAGCAAACATTGGAATAAACACAATACAGAATGATATCCCGACTCTCATGAACTTTCAAAACTTGAGTTACCTTCAAGAATACAGAAGAGTGGACAGGTGCCACAGTGCCGGCCTGTAATCCCAGTACTCAGCTGGCTGAGGCAGGAGGAGTCTTTGGAGTTTGAGACCAGCCTGAACTGCATAGGGAGATGACCCTGTCTCAAACAAACAAACAAACAAACAAACAAACAACAAAACCAGGAGATGTAGAAAGCTCTCTAAATGAATCAACTTTGCTGCAACAGAAGTGAGCAAAACAAGATGCAGGTAGAAAAACAGTATTTGAGATACACTGCAGTTTTCTGCCAATTGGTTGAAAGCTTGATGAATGAGTGTATTCAATAAACACGACATACTGTCTACGCGCATGTGCTGAACCCAGGAAGCGCACAGCGTGCTGAGGAGTTGCTGTACTCCGGACTGGGACGGCTTTTGCCATGTTCAATTTTGTTGTTTGTTTGTTTTTTTTCTTTCTTCTAGTCTCAGGAAAATTGGGGATTAGTAAATTATTCTTTTTTTTTAACCAAAAAGTCAACAACAAAAGAAGAATCATGAAATTTTTTTTTTTTACTTAGGAAAAAAAATATAAACTCCTTCACACAATCATATAAATCTCTCTCTTTAAGATATGAGGCTGCTGGGGAGCTCCTTCCTCTGAACACAGGAGAAGAGGTACCCTCAGGGGCCGCGAGCTAGGAGACAGAGCAGGAGCTGGGTGTGCTGGGCAGAAGGGGAGCAGAGAATTTCAGAGCCTCCTGTACATGAACAATGTGTAAAGTAAATTCTATTTAATTCTATAAATATAAAGTCAGTCAAGGCAATAGAAATATTTTGGCTATAGGTAGCTATGAAACAACCTAGCCTATGACAGTTGCTTAAACCTATCATTTCTTTGTCATTTCTCATGTCATAGGGAGTCGTGTGGTCCCATCGTACTATTCCTATTCCAATGACTTTTTCACTCACATGTCTCAGACATGTGCTTCAAAGTGACTTCTTTGGGGCTCAGATCTTGGATTTCTGTGGTTCTCCCAGCTTGGTTTCTGAGCTATCCGGTGCTCAGTTATGGGGTTCCTGCTTCTCTGCCTCCCCGCATGCAGTCTCTCTAGCAGGAAAACCATTTGTAATCTGAGCTCTCAAGTTTGCAAAAGCAGAAACTTCCAGGCTTTCTCAGCCCTAACTTCCAGCTAGGGCTGGAGTGAGGATAGCAATGCTTTTTAAAATATTGCATTATTAAAGCAACTTTCAGGCCTGGATCATATTCACAGATGAGACAATATGCAGAGGTGTGAATACAAGAAAGCAGGGCTGCTGGGGCAGCCAATGTGACACCACCAAGGCACAATATTTGGGCCTGCCACCTAGAGTCCCAAATTAAAAAACAAAGTTGCCAAACTTCCATTTCCCCTGCTATTTGTCCTCCAGCATAAGAAAAGTCTGCTGTGTAGTGATTGATGCTAAATCTCTGAACGTTGGACTTAAGTAGGAAAAAAATGCCCTGGAGGAGAAAAGGCTATTTCAGATGTCATCCTGAGCCTTAATTGTTTTGATTAAAATCATGCTTTTCAATAGCAGAGAACAAAATGAGTTTTGCTATACTGGCTGCAAATTATGGTCTAGAAATATCAGGCTCTGGATGTGGAAATACTCTCTAGGTAAACAATGTGTGCTTTCCTTTAAAATTTTTATTCTTGGCGCTGATTTCTCTTTTAAAAAAACTACAGAATAAGAGGAATCAGTGGGCCACCCATCCTGAATCTTATGTATTTCAGCACAAGCCTGCAGCCCTACCGAGGCCAACAGTTACCTACAGCGATCTCACGCATGGGAGCACCAGCCCTCACAGCTTCTGCTGTCCTGTTTTCTTGTGTATTGTTCAAAATCCTGCCTGAAATTCAACTAAAGGGCAACTGTCAAGGTGACAGTTTAAAAATAAAGCCTTCCCAATGCTTCTGGGATGTGTAGCTGTACAGCTTTCTTTAGGAAAAACAAAATAAAACATATGTTCAATGATCTCCCATCTGATTAATTTACATTATCTCTTTGTATGACATTAAAACAATGACAGGACAACTCATATTTTTTGCATATTTTACTGTCTATTGATTTAGGATGAACTAATTTTTCTTTTCAAAATAAATTTGGATGGGGCTGGGCACAGTTCAGTGAAGCAGAGCATGCCTGGCAAACATGAGGTCCTGAGTTCAATTCTTGATGCCTCAACCACCAAAATTAAATTTGGACCTTTACTGCAGGGAAAAAGGTATAGGGCAGGGGAAAAAAAATCAAATTTCATATTTTAACTTGAAATTCTATTGTGCGTTTTATGTATTTCTTTAGGTGTTTAAATCTGTGTGTAACCTCTCATGTATTGATTTTTTGTGTTCACACTAATTGTAATTCCACGTTCCATTTCCCTATCACACTGAATTGCGTATACTGTGTATACAGCTCAGTGGCTTCACCAGAACTGAAATATTTGAACTGCAACCTCTGCTGAGTGTGCCTTTCATCCCAGGAGATTCTTTACAAGAAAAGTGGCGGGGATGTCCACAGACTATCAGTATTCACATAGTTTTTATTTGTGGCTTTATTTTAATCCCTGGGTATAAGAATGACAATGCTAAACATGTACTCAGTTCACTTTATACGAAGTGGCCATGGAAAAGAAGAGTGAATGTTGAAACAAAATTTATAAATGTGACTGTTCCTCACTGTAGAGGAATTAGGTGAGAAGCCGCAGCTGGAATTACCATGGAGGTGAATGTGTGTATCTATGTACAGCAAGCTCTTTGTTAAGTCATCATCGCCACCACGCTCAGAAAAGCTCGAGAGAGTCTATTCTGCTTTTATAATTTGTCTGGACTAATTCTTTGAATTTGAAGCCTTAGTGTGTATGACTCTATGCCCACATGATGTTATTTTTTTGAAACAACAAGAAAAGCAAGAAATAACTAAAAAAGGGTTTCAAAACAGGTTAGTAGCAGAGTAAAAATAATCAATATATTGTATATTGTTATATTCTTAGTAATTGTTCAGAGTACAAGATAGAGGCATGAAACATTTTCCAGAAAATTACTAGCACAAAACTTTCCCTCCAATGAACCAAGAGAGACAAGCTGTATAACTATGATAGCTATCCTGTATATGTGTATATTTTTTTCTTCACCCTTCCTTACTATCAACCCCTTCTCCCATCACAGTTCTTTACTTTTCTATTCACACTATCAGTTTCTTCCTTTTAAACAATAACCATTGGACTGTTGGAATCTTATTTACTTGTTCAACTTCTCAAACCAGCGAAACAATATGATGTCTGCACATGTGGGTCTGATTTACTTCACTTATGAAGGTGGTCTCAAGTTGCGTCCATTGACCTACAGAAGCCTGAAGTTTATCTTTCTTTACGATTGTGTAATATTCACTACATAAAAAAAACCAACTCATTTTAATCCATTTCTTGGTTATGGGCACTTGGCTTGTTTCCAAGATTTAGTTATTATAAATTGTGTTGCTATAAACATGTTGTGTTGGGAGCCATGGAAACTAGAAAACTGGTCAAACATGTGCAAATGTAACTAGGCCTCAGTGCCTAAAGCAGACAAGCCACCCCAGTCTTGAGATACGCATCCTGACTGGTTAATGTCTGCTGTTAGTCGGTAGGCAATCTTGTGTCATATGTTACCAACTTTGCAAAGGTTAAATAAGCATCCATACTTTTATGGTTAAATAAACATCCATCTACCAACCAGGTAGATGAGTCACCACCTAACCCAGCTTTTGTCTTCTTGTCTATCTTGTCTTCATGCCTGCCACTGTTTCTCCCCTGGTAGAATGGATCACACTGAAACCAACAGATCCCTACCCAGGGGCACATATATGGCTGGGGTATGGTGCTTTGAATTCTTCTAGGAAAATACCGAAGACGGGAATAGCTAGGTTGACGTGGACCTCTTAACCTGGTTTTAAAAAGAATCTCCACACTGATTTCCACAGTGGTTGTACCGGTCTGCACTCCTACCAACAGTGGAGAAGGGTTCCTTTTTCTCCACAGCTCATCCAACAATTTTTTTGATTATTTTCTTTAGTCTAGGCATTCTTTCTGGAGTGAGATGAAATCTCAATTTTGTTTTAGTTTGCATCTCTCAAATAACCAATGTTGTTGAACATTTTTTCATATATTTATTTGTTGTTTGTATTTCTTTATTTAAGAAGTATGTATTCATCTCAGATGCTTATTTTTGGATGAGGTCTTTAAATTTTGGGGGCACAATTTTTTTTCAATTATTGATATGTTCTAGATAGAATTCTTTTGTCTGAGCAATGACTGGCTATAATTTTTTTCCCACTCTATAAGTTGTCTTTTCACTTTGCTGGTGATTTCTTTTGTTGTGAAATCAACAAAATCCAATTTGTTGATTCTTTCAACAAAATCCAATTTGTTGATTCTTTGTTATATTTCCTGTGTGGTCTAGGTTTTGTTCATGAATTCTCTGCCTACAACTATGTGTTCAAGATTTCTACCTATTTTTTCTTCCAGCATATTTCTATTTTGACTTCCGCTTAGTGAATGGTGATGACATGTGTCAACTTTCTGTCTTTGGCATGTGGAAAGCCAGTTTTCCCAGCATCATTTGTTAGAGACTGTCTTCCTCCAGGGAACATATTTAGCTCCCTTGTTGAAGATAAGGTGGCTGAGTGTGTTTGTAGTTGTGTCTGCAGCTTCTATTCTGATTCTTTGGTCTGTTTTTGTGCCAATACTATCCTGATTTTATCACAGTAGCTTTGTAGTAAAATTTCAAGTTGGGATTGTGTTGCTCCCTGACTCACGCTTGCTATGTGGAGTTGTTTTTGTCATTCTGTTCTGCTTACAAATAAAATTTAGAAATGTTTCTTTAAGTCTGTGAGGCATACTAGTGGTATTTTAACTGGGATTGCACTAAACGTGTATATTTTTTTTCAGTAGGGCACAATTTCACTATTTTGGTGATACTCTCTTTGATATCTTTTATAGTGTACTGTAATTTTTACTGTGTATATCTCTTGCATCTTTTGTTAGGTTGATTACTGGGTATTTAATTTTTTTAGATGTGTTCCATAATTTCTCTTTCTGTGGGTTTGTTGCTTATACAGACAAATGCTATTGTTTTTTAGTGTTGACTTTGTATCCAGCTACACAACTGAATTTGATTATTCAATCTAGAAATTTTTGGTGAGAGCTTTTGTGGTCTTTTATGTAGGGTATCATGCCATTTGTTAATGAAAATTTAACTTCTTTATTTTGTATTCCTTAAGCTTCTTTTCTGTTGTCTAGTTGTTCTGTTTAATGTTTCTAGAACTATATTGAATAAGAGAGGTGATAGTGGACATCCTTGTCTCATTCTGGAGTCTAGAATGAAAGCTTTAAGTTTTCTACCATTTAATCTGATGTTAGATGATGGTCTGTCATAAATGGCTTTTATCAGATTAAGATAAAGTCCCTGCATTCCAATTTTCTGAAATGTTATCTTGATTTGTTGTTAGACTTTGTCAAATGTTCTTTCTGCTGAGAAAAGATGATTGTCTGTTGAGATGATTATCTGATTTTTTCTTTTGTTCTGTTTATATGATATATTGCATTAATGTATTACATTATTTTTTTTCATATGTCAAAATATCCCAGCATCCTTGGTATGAATCCAGCATAGTCATGGTATATATCTAACCTTCTTGATGATTTTCTACTTTCTGTATGCAGCATCTTATTGAGGATTTTTACTTCTATGTTCATTAGGTAGATGGACTTTGTTCTCTTTTTTGATTGGGTTTTTCTCTTACTTTAGAATCAGGGTAATACTTGTCTCTAGAAATGATTTTGAAAGTATTACTTCTCTTTCAATTTTCTGAAAGAATTTCAACATTAATAGTGTAATTTCTTCTCTAAATTTCTTTTAGAGGGCCCAGGCATATAGCTCTGCGGCATAAGTACTGGCCTGGCAAGCACAAGGTCCTGAGTTAGGTCCCCAGTACCACTAACTAACTAACTAACTAACTAACTAACTAACTAACTAACTTCTTTCTTAGGGGCTGGGGAGATGGCTCAGTAGAATAAGTATTTCCCTGGCAAGCACAAAGGCCTGAGATCCCAGTTCCACAAAAAAAAAAAAAAAAGTGTAATTAGTTTAAAAAATATCATTTTCTGGCGGACTACCCACTTGGGCCCCCCTTCCTGTCCCACACTTGGACAGGAGCTTTCTTTCCCTCAGTAAATATATTCTGCTCATTAGAAAAATACTTGTTTCATGTAGTTGGGAACAGTGGTATTTGGTGCATATAAATTTGATTGTTATCTCTTCTTGGAGTTTTTCTTTAACAAGTATGTAGTGATTGTCATTGTCTCTTTTGATCAGTTTTGACTAAAGTATACACTAAAAGTAGAATAATTACCCCTGATTTTTTTTTCTGGGTTCTTGTTGGGTAGAAAAGTTTTCCATCCTTTGACTTTTAGTCTATGACTTTCTACTGGGGTCAAACGTGTCTCCTGAATGAAGTGTATTGAGAGA
>NDGN011473032.1:0-16708 GCA_002564285.1 Tympanoctomys barrerae
ATATTAATATGTCTTTACTTTTTATACCTCATTTTCATACTTTTCTCCTGGATGGCTAAGAAACATAACTTTCGTATCTGACAATGTCAGTCAAATCCCCTCAGGGTTCACCCTGATACCCTGTACCGCAGTTTGGATTCCAAGCCTTGTTGCCTATCATGATAATCTACTGAGTGTTGCATACTTTATTGGCTTCTTTCAACATATCAATTTTCTACTATTCTTCTGGTGTTTCTTAAGGTCACCTCCCAAGTAAACTACAGCACTTGTGCAAAATTTTTGTCTTAGAGACTGCTTATGAGAAACCCAAGCTAAGGCTTGGTGTTAAAAAGTATGTCTTAAAAGTTGAATCTTCAAAATTTTATTCTTCTTGTTGTTCTTCTCATGGTTCCTCATAGATGTGGTGGATCATGGGTAAACAGCCTTTCCCAAATGGAGAGCCTTCTTCCAGTACCCTGCATCTTCTCTACAGAAAAACTGAACTGTTCTTAAAACACATTGTAGCCTAGAAAAAAAGCAGTGAAGCTCATTGTCTTCCAAAACAATGTCTTGGTGTGGACAATGATTTGAATTTCTACAGTTCCTCTCCTACCTGCCAGCTACACTCAGTTGTCAGCCCCTATGGGGCTCAGAGGCAAACCCAGGAAGAATCAGTCTTCCTCAGGATGAAAAGGAGACAGTACAGTGACTGGGTGAGCACGGCCCTTCTTACTTGTGTAGATTCTCAGCCCCTGCTTCTCTCCTAGTGACCGTGTATTTACATGGGCTTTGTCCCCCTTTATCTGTGTCCCTTGATCTTGGCTTGCTTTTCTGGCCTCTGACCCCACTGTTGGCCAAAATTTCAAGTGTTATCTTGCTCTTTTGTTTTGCTGCACCTTCTGTCCCTGCCTCCCCAACTGGCCATCAACACCACACACCAGACAAACATAGAACCAAAGGAAAAGAGGGGAGAATTTCACTGGTCTATTGAGTGGTTGAAAAGTAATGAGGAGGTTGCTTCTATTTTACATTTTTTTTTTCTTCCTAAAGCAAGTAACTTGCTTAACTTCCATTGATCAACCAGCTGACCTCATCAATTTATCAGGTCCAATGGTCAACTTAATGGAACTAGGTAAACAAACGAGGAAGAGCACAGAGGTTCAAGGCCTCCTCTCTTTTTCTCCTGCTTCTGATCTGAGTATAGAAGAAATTGGCACCAAACAAACAAAGTTGACAAGCAGATACAGGGAAGGTTCAACAGGAGATCTTTATAGTGCTTTATGAAACAAAGCAAGAAAGCTCACTATCTTTGCAGTGGTAGAAATATTTTATTTTGGCCACACATACATTTTTATCATTTTGTTTGGCAAAAACAAACTCCCCTACGGAGGAATCCATTCTTTCAATGGTATATTAAGTCTTCAAAATTTGTCTCCTCAAGATACAGAAACAAGATATGAGCTATCCTGAGGGAAGTTTAGCTACCTCTAATTTCTAGTTAAAAAATAAAATCATAGAAAAATCTACCTATAACAAAAGTAGAAAGCAAGACATTGGAAATTGTATCTGGCAAGCCACTGGCCGCATGTTTGCCTGCACATGTACAAACCTGCTTTCTTCATACAGAGTTGCAAAAAGGCTCAGAGTGAATGACCTCACCAAAAAATGAAAAGGAAAAACAGAGATTTGCTAAAATAAGAAACAGAAAATACTTTAAAGCTATGTTCTAGCCAGTGTGGTAGTCCACGCCTATCCTCACAGCACTTGGGAGATGAGATCAAAGGATCACTGTGAGTTCAAGGCCTGCCTGCCTTGGATAGCGAGACATAGCAGGACTCTGTCTCAAAAAACACATCAGGTTCTCCCCATTCCCAACAATGAAAATAATAGTATCTAAAAACTCTGACTGCATAAACAGATTGACTTTTTAACAAAACAGATTAATCAATAAAATACAAGAGTTTGAGTAATTTTTTAAATTTGTATCCATACTTTCACTTCTAAAAAGATTTTTGAGAACATTGATCAAGTTTTAAAAATATTCACTCCCTTTGGTCCAAAAGTTAGAATTTTATAAATCTATGCCAAGAAGGATTTTAAATTTCAGACCTAGGATAACACTCAAGATATGTAATACAGTACTGTTTGTATTACATAAACATGAAAGAAACTTATAGCAATAACAATAGATATTAAATCAAATAATAATATATTCATGCTATTGAATATAATTTGGTTTTTATATTATTACAGAAAGTATAATGCTTGGAAAGTGATGTCAACTAAATATAAGAAGAAGAACTTTATATCTGGTATTGTTTCAACTATGAGGAGTATGTTTAAATATTCATAAAATATATTCATTATATACTTATGCACACAGGAAATATGCATTTATACACACAGGCACATGAACCTGAATTTTATGGATGATATCCACAACTAATGAAACCCTAAAAATGTGTGTATGCTCCCACATTTCCAGTCACTAGCAGGGAATAGAACTTTTCCAAGCTGGGGAGACAGCTCAGCGGCATAAGCACTGCCTGGCAAGTACAAGATCCTGAATTTGATGCTTGGTACTGCAAAAAAACAACAAAAAAAAAATTCTAGAAATCGAGCTTTCTTATTGCTTCACTAGGTTTATTTCCTTGTTTAACATGTAATCCCTAGCTCCACAGTTTTATAACTTACTATAGGCAATGGATTTTTCAGAATCTTTGAGTGAGGGAAATGAAATATTAAATGGATGACTGTTAAAAATTTACCAAATAAATGTGGATTTCAAAGGTTGGAAGCCAATTCCCTCTTAACAAGTAATTTTTCTCTGAAATAAGAGAAAGAGAAGACTTACATATGTGGTATCTAAAATTATCATAGTCTATGAGACGTAATGTATAATCCTTGGTAAACTATTAGTAGTTTTTAAATAGAAAGTATTTTATAATCATTAAGAATTTTTTATTTCCAATGTAGCCATGTGTAAGCTGTTTCATCATAACAGCTTATGATGTTCTCAGGCAGTCCAGCCAGATCAGTGTAGACAAAATCTCAAGCTCTTAGGACCTCCAAAAAGTTCATGAATTAGTTTGTCACTTGGTAGTTTATAAACTTTGGTAGTTTTTAGAATGATTGGGGTGGCCACATAAAAATTTGTCACAAAACTAATTATTATTCTAGTATTGTTGGGATTGAACTGCACCCAGCTTTTTAATTTTTTTTTATTTTGAGGCCTACATTTCTAAATTGCCAGTTTTTGATCCCTCTGCTTCAGCCTCTCAGAGTGTTAGGGTTACAGGTTTACCCCACCGTGTCTGGCTCAGGACACCCAATTTAAAGCTGTCACGACATATAAATAAAAACTCATTAAGAGTCTTTATTGAAATAGACTCATACTAATTCAGATGCTATTTGGAACATGAAATAATCTTACTCTCCAGTAAGGAGAAGCTCTCCATTATGCCCTTCTCCTGGACTTTTGTGTAGCATTTATCCCAGTTAAAGCAATCACACATGTGCTTCTTTGTTTAAAGTCCATCCCTTCTCATAAATAAAAGCAGAATTGGTATCTGTTCATAATTATTTATACATAATATTTGTACATATCTTTGGGACAGAAGACAGTGATGTGATACACGTATATAGCATGTAATGATCAAATCAAATAATTAGCACTTCCATTTATCATTGTTATGCACTGGAAACCTTTGAACTATTATAGCTATATTGAAATATATCGTTCATTGTTATAGACTGCACTGTCCTGTAGAACCCTAGAACCGATTTCTCTTAATTATAGTTTGGATGCCCCTTCTCTACTATTTATCTTCCCCCTCCTATGTAACCCTTTGTAACTTACAGTGAGCACTATTCTGCTCTTTACTTCTGTATGATCTACTTTTTTAGATATTATAAAGAGAACATGGAGCATACGTCTTTTTGCATCTGCATTGCTTTACCTAATAGGACGCCCTCCAGCTGCATCCATGTTGCCACATATGATAGAATTTCATTTTTTTTTGCTGGATAATATTCCATTGTGTCTATATTTTCTGTATCCACTTATCCATAAATGGACGCTTTGGTTAATTCCCTATCTTGGCTACTTCTGAATAATGTTGTGATTAACATAATAAGCACCTGTTTGATAAAATGGTATTTGTTTTATGCCTCACTATATCCCTGACACTAACACAATAAGGTGTAAGAGATGCTGACCATGCTGAATCCGTATCACCTGGCACTACCTGTGAGTCTTCCTGAAAGCTGATAGCATTCCACCTTAAGTAGGTGCTGCTTTTTACTCTAGAAATTTGCTAAAGAGATGCAGGCAAATTAATACCTCAAGACTATACCTCAACCAATGAAGGTTAGGAATAAATACCCCATACAAGCCCCCCACCCCCTCCTCTACAGGTCAACATTGAAAGGCTCCACATGCAATCAGAACAGACTGAACTCTACTCACTAACATGATGTTTTAGGCTCTCTCTCCCCTTCCCCATCTCTCACCCTTACCTTGTGAGGTTGCCTCCCAAATATACCATCTGCCCCCTCATACCTGGTCTCAGGCTCTGCTTACCGTGAATCCAGCTGAGATACTTGGTTGATACTGGGGTTGCCGTGGACATTTGCTGAATGAATGGATGGATGAACATGTTCTCACCACGGCTAGTTTGGGAAGAGTTACAGCAACCCATTTGCTCACATTCACTGTGAAATTACTGGTGTAAAGAAATTTATGGAAGGACCAAAAAAAAAAAAAGAAATGTATGGAAGGAATCAATAAAAATAAGTTTGAGGGTAAATTTGCTGCTCTTGATTTTCTCTTTTTTTAAAAAAATAATTATTTTCCTTTTAGTCTTTTATTCATTTGGTACAGGGTCTCGCTACACAGCTCAGACTTGTAGTGATTCTCCTGTCTCAGTCTCCCCAGCGCTGAGATTACAGGCTTGTACCACTACTGCAGGTTTCAGGGCTGGCACATCATGCCCAGTTCTGGGGCTGGCACAGTATGCAGTACCAAGGATCAAACCCAGATCCTTGTGCTTGTTAGGAAGGTGCTTAGTTGGCTGAGCTGTCTCCCCAGCCCTGGCTTCTCTTGATTTTCATAAAATAATTTGATTCTATTTATGAGTCATGCCCATGGCTAAGGAAATGAGGTCATCAAGAATCCAAACTTTTGTTGTGTGGCTATTTTCTTCAGATAATGGAAACCCTCATTTTATCCAGGAAGAAAGAGCACATTTCAAAGGGCTCCAGTATTTACAGGATCCTTTTTTTTTTTTTTTCTCAAATTTTCTCATTGCTGAGAAATTAAAGGTTATGGACTACACAAAACTTGAGGTAGGAACCGAATAACTCAATTTTAAAAAGTTACACATCATTACAAAAATATTCTCTGCTTCAATGGACTTCTAAATTTTTGTGATTTGCCCCTTTCAACATCTGTGAACAGCTGGACAAACTGGCTGTGCTAGATCAGTTCTTACATGGCCTAATGTAAACAATCATCAGGACACTGATTAATTTCTCAAGACTTGAAAATAAGGTAACAACAAGCCTTCACTCATACACTCCTCCATTTTTCCAGCCATTTAGGAAGGAGGTGGCAAAGGTCAGCTTTAACAGTCAGCCAAGAATCCCCATTACTGGCCTGATGACTATAACACACTCTGAGGAGGTAGTAGGGAAAAGGTCCTACTGCTTTCTGTGCTGATGAGGAAGGAATAGAACATCTCAGACGCCTGTAAACTCCAAAGAGTTTCCATCCCTACGCAAGACACTTCCACCTCTAGTTTGTGAACTGAGGGAGAACAATATACATATGTGCCTTCCTTCAAGGTAAAATTTCCTAATGTAAATGCATACAAGAAAATATTTAAGAGTTTATAGGCAAATAAGGGAAAAGCAAGGACTTACCTATGTATCCACCTCTTCCCATAGCACCTTTCTTCACTATAGCTAAAAGGTGGAAAGAATCCACTTTGATCACTGACCAGAAAAGAAGAAGCAAAATATAGTAAATGGTTATGTATATGTCTTAGTTTGTTTCTCATTGCTCTGACAAAATAATTGAGGTTGACTAATTTATAAAGGAAAGAGGTTTGCTTGGTCACAGTTCAGGAGGCGCAAGTGCAAGAATGGATGGCAACATCTGCTTGGCCACTGGAGAGGAATTTCTGGCTGTTTCACAGCATGGCAGAGATGGAGGAAAGGAAACGTCTGTGAGCAGAGGAGAGAGATCACATGGTGAAAGGGAGCATGAGATTAACAGTACTAGACTCCAGGCCGGGCTCACTCCTCATAGCATTGTGCTCTCATGAGAGCTTGATGAAGCTCTAAAGCACTAAATTCTATGCATGTAAACTCACCAGAAAGAAATCTCTAAGCATTTTTGAAAAGAAAATTAAGAGAATATAGTATGAGGAGATGGTTATTCTCCATTAATCTGAGAAAAAAAAAAAACTGTAAAGGAAGGTAGGGTTTCAAGATTACTAATAATGGTGAGACAGCTCAGTAGAATAAGCGCTTGCCTGGCAAATGCAAGGGCCTGAGTTCAATCCCCGGTTCCGCAAAAAAAAAAAGTTACTTGTAATGAATAAGAAAGTATTTATCACATGACTCCTAAAAATCCTGTCACACCCAACAACTAACAGCTGTCTGATTTGGGGGAAATTAATTAACATACAAAGCACCGACTTGCTCTGAAAAGTGAAGATGCTTAAAATAATGACTTTAGCAGGCATTTCCAAGTAAGTGGTTACTTAATATCAGATAGTGCTTTTCTTCTCATTAAAACCATCTAAGAAGTGTTCAAGATTTCAGTTTCGATACTCAAAACACTTATATTATCAAAAAATAATTCCTTGGGAAACAATCCACACTATGCTGAACTCGATCTTACTTGAACAGAATCATGAAACTTTAAAATTCTCCATACAGAGAGAAAAAGGACTCTGACCACAGTAGCTTGAGAAACACTAAACCTGGGACAGTTACAAAGATTTTTCAAAGCTTTTGCTCTTCAAATATGTATCCACAACATAACCACAGTGGCATTTTTAAAAGGAAAATAAGAGCGAGCCTGTCACTTCAGGGTTTCAAGTTTCTCAATGGCTGCCCACTGCACTTAGAATCCAGTCTAATCCTTGTGCTCCGACCTTGCCAGCCCCCGTGGCTGGTGGCGCAGACTCTGCAGCTTCACCTTGTATGGCTCTCTGCCTGCCTCACCAGTCTCTTCCTGTGTGCGTTTCTGCCTCCTGCATTTTATACCTCCTCTGTGCTCTGCCTAGAGAAATACACTGTCATTTTTTAGGTCCCCAATCTTTATGAGGCCCCTTACCAACTACCGATTTCCTGCTTCCAGCTCGCACTTCTCGAAGGAGTATTCACTGAATGTACTGCAAAGAGAAGAAATGTTGACTTGTTTTCTCAATGTGCGTTAACTCTCTACTGCCCAAGACAGCTCATCTTCATTCATCAAGCACCTTTGTGTGCTCAGTTGCAACTTAATTCATTAAAATTAACAAGGGTTGGAATTTGCATGATGACAGCATAAATGTTCACAACAAAACAAGACAATTGACCCAAACGAAACAGCTGCTTGATCATTGCATCAAATTACTTATTTTACTCCCTCTCCTAAATTTACTTAATAAGGCCACATGATAAATTAATGAAATTTATTAAAATTTCATTAAACATATGCCTTCTACTTGAATTAAATTTGAATAGACTGAGCTGGCTTGTTGCCAATACTAAGTAGCCTTAGATGAAGTGCTGCTCTTTTTTGCACCATGACTGGGATATGCAAGTCATTTAAAAGTGCCCGGATGCACCTTCTTGGACTCTGAAAGAGAACTTCTGCCCTGCAGTCAGTGAGTTGCTGCCAGCCATACAGGGCTCTGGATGGTGGTGGTTTGCACACAGGCTCATACCCCATGGTGTGGGTCGCCATTCAGGTGTTTCTGTATCTGCTAGAGAAACAAAGTGGGATGAGAATGCTACATTGTCCCAGAAGTCTTTGGACATCACACTTGCCAATTTTTAATTTTTCAGGTGGAAAGTCTGAGGCCCACAGATGTAGAAAGGTGGAAAAATGGAAACATGGCTTCAGAGCCTTGACAGTCAGGCCGCTGGACTCTTTGGAGAAACTTCCAGCAACAGTACAGTCCAACAACACTGAGATTAACAGTAGTCAATGAAATTAACATCAATACAGAAAGTAACAGTGCAATAATGGGGGCAGTGTTACAGGGCACACATAATCCACTGCCAGGCAAGGGGCACAGAAGAGGAGGCCAGTAGTGGGGAGTTGCCACTGTACCATACTTGGGAGCAGGTAAACATCTCAGAGAGAGAGAGGTCAGGGAAGTTATGCTTGCCAGGAAGCCAAATTGGGTCTTGTGTCAGAACAGCAGCAAGAAACCAGAGTATTACTAGAGTTAGACTTGTATAAAGAGCTGTTGAGGAGCATGGGGAAGTCAGAGCACTTCTGACACTTGTTGATCTATTGTTTTTACTATGATTTCTACCTTCCCTCAATCCTGGGTGCCCGGAAGAGCTTCTTGAGTCTTCTTCAGTGCTCTTCTGTCTGGACCATCTGTATATCTAAAATCACACAAGATTGGGCTTGTTCAGAATAGTATGGTCTTTAGTTTGGTATAGTCTTTATTTACTGAAACAACAGTCTCTGGGGGCCATGTAGTATAACTATGAGTCATAGAGAATCACTTATGGTTCCTACCCAGTCTAGCTCCTCAGCATGGCTTTCAAAACTCTTGCTGGAGACAATTGCATAGTTTTGTTTTTGTTTTTTTTAATCCTCCCCAAATGATTCCATCAACTCATCTTTCCATTTACAGGATGCCTTTGCCACTTGCTGCCACAGTCAGATGCTTAAACTCCTCCTTCTTGTTTGCTCTGAGGCACCTGCATATCTCACACTGGGATGTGAACAGGGCCCTTCTCTGATACTGGGGCTGGCCTGCCCGCACTGGAGGTCAGACTCAGAGCTGACTCCATTGGACCAACAAGCCATGCGCTGCTCTCCAGCCAATACTGCTGCTGTGGCTCTGTCTGGGTTCATCCTTTTGGACACCAACCTGCTCCCCAAGACAATGTGTTTGTGAGCACTAGTATGGAGACATGTGCTTAGTCATTTTTTAAAATTTTCATCATAAATAGTAATAAAGTTAACCATTTAACCATTTTAAGTGTATGCTTATTGTACATCTATTACCACCATCCATCTCTAAAACCTCTTTCATGTTGCAAAATTGAGACTCAGCATTCATTCAACAATAATCCCTCATTCCCTTGTCCCTGCTCGATCACCGTTAACCATGTTCTTCCTGTCTCTTGAGCTTGACTGCTGTAGTGTGTCATGTCAGTGAAATCATGAAGAGCTTTTCTGGCTTATTTAATCTTTTGTGTCCTCCACATTTATCTCTGTTGTAGCATATATCAAAATTTCCTTCTTTCTTAAAGCTGAATGATATCCCATTGTATCCTCCTGCAGCTTGGGTGTGGTTTGAGTGTACCCTCAAGGACCATGTGTTGGAAGTTTAGTGCCTAGGGTGGCAGTGTTGAGAAATGGACCCTTTCAAACACGGGGCTCAGTGGAAGGTCACTGGGTTATAGGGGCAGTGCCCTCCGAAGGGATCCACACAGCTCTCACAGAACCCCAGTTAGTTTTTATTACAGTGGGTTATAACAGAAAATGAGCCTGACTCGCCCTTGCTTCCTCCTTCACCTTCTGACCTCTCTCCTCACCAGCAGCAATCTCCTCACTAAGCCATGACCACTGTTTAGGAGGTGGTTTGTCTTCAAAAATACTTCTAGAATTAATATATTAATTAAAGCATCCAAAAAGGAAGCATCCATAAAACTCTTTGGTGGGTTTATATATAATTCAGTACTTTCTTCTTTAAGGACTCTTAATCATGGATTGTCATTCTGGCTATCCATTCAGCCTGAGAAAAGCTCATTTTAACTTACTTTGAACTTTTATTTCACATGAGTAATGACAAGAAACCTGTGAAACTTTAGTGCCAATTTTTGTTCACTCTAATTAAATGGAATCTTAAGGTAATTTGGCATCAGTGAACTCAAAGGAGATGAAATGTAAAACAACCCACAAAACTAGCAGAAAATGAATATCTCTGAGGACTGTGAAAGGGAAAGCAGTGTCACACAATGTCATTTGGGTTGGAAATGTTGAAGCATTAATCAACATGTATTAAACAGATTTCAAGCAGAAACAAAAAGGTACATAAAATTTTTTTTTAAAAAGAAAATCTAGAGCATGGAACAGCAAAACTAATGATCAGATAGGTTGACCACAGGAATCTTCTCTGTTTATAAGTTTAAGTTTAAAAGGCTAATGATTGTAAAAACAAACAAACAAATAAACAAGAATGACAAAAAACAGTTTACTAGTCAATTTGATATTTTCTGTCATGTTGAATACTGGAGATAAAAAAAAATGAACATTTTTATCTTACGTTTTTTCACTTTATACTGAAGAACTATTTTTTCTCATTTAATCCATATACCTGTGCTGAGAGAGAAAAATGACCCTTACCTTTATCAAGGTCACAAATTTCAGTTTTGTATGCACCTTACTGATTTTATTTGTATCTACACTAAGAAAATAAAAATGATGGGTAATTTTCACTGAAACATTGTCCATGATATTAAAATCAATTTTGTTTCATTTTGTTTTATTCTGAGAGAAAGAGAGGATCTCCTTATGTAATTCAACCTTGCCTTGAACTCATTTTGTTGCCTAGGATGGCCTTGAACTCACAATGACCTCTTGCCTCAGCCTCCCAAGTTCTGGGATTACAGGAGTAAACCGCCATGCATGAAAATAGTAAAAAAATGAACCAATTAGAATTTTCAATAGCATATTTGTATAGAAAAGATGGGGGAATATTTCTATTTTATTATTTAAAGATAGGGCTTCTCTATGTTACTAGGATGCTCAATATGGATTCTAACTTAAGAGACTCCAGCCCCAGCTTCCCAGAGATCTGGGATGACAGGTATATGACCCATACCAGGCCCTTGATTTTTATTTTTGTCAGTTTTTATAATTGAAGTTATAAAAACTTAATTTTTCTAAGAATGTTTATTGGTACAGGGCAATAATTTACAAAATAATGTCTGATAAATAAAGTAGAATCCATAACTATATTTTTCCAGTTTTATAATTTACATACATAAACTTGTATACAACTATACATGTAAAAAATGAAAATACTGTCCTAAAAGTATTCACCATGATTATTTCTAGGTACTAAAATTTAAGGGATTTCTATATTCACATTATATTTTCTTTAACTTCTAAAGTTTATATAATAAGTGTTAATTTTTTATCCAGAAGGGAAATGTACTTGATTGAGTTAATGCACAAAAATCATTCTTTTTTTTTAATTTGGGTAATTCTACTTTTACATGAAGGATAGCTATAAATAAATCATAATTGTGTGACAGTCTTTAATTAGGTGGAAATAGTGATACTTAAAAAAACTTTCTTGGGTTAAGTTTTAAAGCCTTAGATACATAAATTCCAAGCTAAGTACTAGAGCTGTCAGAATTTCAGCTCAATCACTGAGACTTGAGGCCAAGATTCCAAGACGTTTTAAAATGCTGTTTCACCAACACTGGGACTAGAGATAATCAAGATAATAAATTGACTTTACAAACTCTTTAGCTTAAAAATTTTTTTTTCAGAGATTTATTTATGTTCCCTTTCTCTAAATAATAATACTGTCCAGTCCATTCACAGAGCATCAGGAAAAAATAAAAGATGTTAATGGCCTGTGAAGAGCTTGAATGGATTTCAAGTCTGTACTGTAACTGCAGAGTAGTGAGCCAGTTTGCCCTCCCCTCCAAAGCCATGAGAAGAAGGAGCAAAAGAGAAGAGGAACAGGACAGGAGCAAGAAACCACACAAGGTCCGGATGCCAGGCTTCAGGGCTACAATGTTTTTGTTCATGTTTGCTTTAAAAGGTGAGGCAGAGGTGTCTTTTTTTTTTTTCTCTTCCCCTCCCTTGTGAATCGAGATTTAAGACCATTCTCAGCCATCAGATTGTTGACCTTCTGGAAATTGTCAACATCATTCCAAAGGAACACACAGTAAATGTGAAGGGCCCAGGGTATCCTGAAGAGGGACAACAATGAAAAACTCAGTCTCTTTGAAAAAAAAGGGGGGTTCTCCAATGTCAAAAGTGGGGAAATAAAGAAAAACTGGCTTCCTTTTGCACTACCCATATTGTGCTGGTCATGCACAGAACACCTGCGTCATGCTGGACTCTCTTCCAGGATGAGGTCCATGGATGCTTACCCTGCCATCTGTGTCGTTACTCAGAAGAAACAGTTTCTTGGTGACACACGGAATTTCCTGGGTACAATATACATCCACAGGGTTCTGAGGAGGCCAGAGTTGTTTCAGTATTTAAATCCCAGAAAGACCAGTTAATCCTTGAAAGAAATGACACTGAATTTGTTTCAAATTCAGCTGCTTTGATTCAACAAACTACAAGAATGAAAAACAAACACCTCAGAAAGAAAAAATCTGGGTATCTGTATCTCTGGAAAGGGAACAGCTTAGCAGGCTGATGAATAAGATTTCAGTTTCCCAGCTACAGAGATGAGATCCCAAGCCATAAAGCCAACTTGTAATATTTAATGATGCAATCAAAGATTTTATTGAACAAAAGTTAAAGCAGAGGATTGTACTGAGAAGAATATCACCTTCAAAGTTAACCTGGTGATGGAGTCTCTGTCATCTTCCTGGAAGCTGTGTGACTAACTTAGTTACTTGACTTCTCTGGCACTTCGTTCTATCCATAAGTAACATGGAGTCTTACAACAGACCTGTAAAAAAATCTCTATTAAGAGGCCCCAGCCCCAGCTTCCCAGAGACCTGGGATGACAGGTGTGACCCATACCAGGCCCTTGATTTTTGTTTTTAATATCAGAACTGTAAGTGTAGGCAGACAAGTAGGAGTCTGGATTGTTGGGTGAAAGACTGTAGCCTGAGCTATCAATACCTTCTTTGAATCATTTGCAACCTTCTTACCTGTGTGACCTTGGACAAGTGCTTTTGCCTTCCCGGGCTATAGCATCTGCCATGTAATGGAAATTTTGGAGGAGGAAATGAGACGCTTCCATTCAGCATACCACCTAACCCAGAGGAAATACTCAATAACTATAGCTATTATTATCATTGTTGCTGAGACGCTGCATGGAGGAGGTGACAATGGCTTTGCAGAAAAGGAAGCATCTGAGGAATACCTCAGTGGACCAGGATAGTTTGTGTAGTATACCTCCACATACTTATAATAAAACTGAAGTGTCTCTTATGGTCCAGTCACTGCGTAGGTTCTAGGCATCCGGAACTGAGCAAGATAGACCCCTAGCTTTCGGGTATCTTATATCCCATTGGAAGAAGATGCACCTCCTACACTGCATGAACTGTACAGGTGGAGGTTATTGAAGAGAAGACAAAGGAAGAAGAGACAAGCATGGATCAGATCAGGACAGACTGTGTGATTTCACATTATGAGAAACTGTAGATGTCTTACAAAGGGACGGGCCTCTTCCTTTTCAATAATATTTCTGAGAGAAGATTAAAAATATCTCAACTGCTCTGTGCCAGGTGGACAGCAGGAAGGTGTAGATACAAGGAGAGCAACTAGAAGTAGGCTTTGCAAGGAGACACAATGTTTGTAGCCCTCCCCTCTCTGTCTGCCAAGAAGACAAAGTGTCTTCCACTTTGTCTTCTTGGCAGACAGAGAGGGGAGGGCTACAAGTTCCCTTAAAGATAATATTGTCTAAGGGAATATAATACAGATATAATTAGTTGTATCTAATTTCCGTGATGGTTAATTTCATGTACCATCTCGACTGGGCTAAGGGATGCTCAGATAACTGGTGCAGCATTATTTCTCAGAGTGTCTGTTTGTGATCCAAGAGAGTATTAGCACCTGAGCTAGAAAACTAAATAAAGAAGACCGGTGTACACCAACGCAGAGGAGCATCTTCCAGTCCAGTAGCCTCACTGGAACCACAGGCAGAAGATGCTTGTTCTTTGTAAACACCCATCCTTTCCCAGGATTCCAGCTTCTGGATCAAACTAAGGCTCACACTATCAGTTCTCCAGGTTCTTCAGCCTTCTGATTTGGACTGCAGTTTACGACTGGCATTCCTGGGAGTCCAGCTTATGTGGCCTCCCAAACCATGTGATCCAGTGCTTCATAGTAAGTCACTTCTTGCACACACTTAGCTCTTTGTATCTATGGGTTCCACGAGATCCCACCAACTGTGGATTGAAAATACTCAGAAAGATTACATGTGTATTGAACAGGTACAGAATTTCTTCTTCTTATTTCCCACTTAGGACACTATTGTTTACAAAGCATTTATATCGTGTTTAGGATGATAAGTGAACTGGAGACAACTTAAAACATTAGGAGAGGGCCAGGTAGATAGCTCAGTGGATTAAAGAGCCTGATTAGGCAGACACAAGGACCAGGGTTTGATCCCCAGACTGCAGTGCTGGCCCCACCCCCATGGCCCTCTGAGACAGTGACTGAGACTGGATGTGGTGGTTGCACCTGTAATCCCAGTGCTTGGGAGGCTGAAAACAGGAGAATAACTATGAGTCTGATCTACATAGTGAGACCCTGTAGACCCTTTACTAAATACATAACAATACAAATAAACATTATGATATGCTTATCATATATATGTATATATATGCAATATTATATAAAAATACTGTGCTATTTCATATACAGGACTTAGGCATTTGCAGATTTTGGTATGTACAAGGGAGGCTACAAGCTCTCCCTCTTTCTCTCTCTCTCTCTCTCTCTTTCTCTGGTGAACTTCAACTAATATGATTTGAAAAATGCTAAAGTATGTATTATATGGAACATACAGTAGCCATGCAAAGGAAAGAGCATATGTACTTGAATCTTCAAAAATTATTTTTAACAGAAATAGTTTGAGCTAGGCTCTAACAGCTGAAGGACGTGGAGGAAGAGGAAGCATGGTTAGGGCTTCTGGTAGAGGCTGAAAAGAAGTAAGATTGGGAGTAAGGAAGGAGCAGACTGGAAGTGTCTGCTTCGGCAAGGCAAGAGCAGTCAAGCCGAGGATGGCCACTTGTACAGAATGAAGAAGCCTCTTTAGTCACGGAGGCCCACAGCTTCTCCTTGGAAACCTCAGCCTGAGCAGGGGTCTCTCCACCTTCACAGCTGTGCGTGCGTCATCACTTCACACCCAAGTGACTGTGTGAACTTTCTGCCCACAATATCCCCACAGTTCCATCCTCAGAGGTGGGCGGTGAAAGCAGGGGGGAGACCTGCTGAGAGGGACGTGGAGAGGGGGAGCCATAGGGCAGGGTGTTGTGATTTGGGGGCTAGTGGCCAAGAGCACCAGGTGGGGAACTGTATCCAAGAATGCACAAAGAAGCCAGGCAGCAGGAAGAGGGCTGCAAAGTACCAACTGGCCAAAGCTGGGCCAAAGCTATGGCCAGAGAGGAGCAGAAATCAAAAGTGGTATTAAGAGGTACATGGAGTGCCAGAGGATTGTGACGGTGTGGATCTGAATATTCCCAAAAGGCTGATGTGGTGAAAGCTTGATGCTGAACTCAGGTTAGTAAGGAGGTGGTGGAAACCATTAAGAGGTGAGGCCTAATAGCAGGCCTAGTTTCCAATCACAGGGAGGAATGCCCCTCAAGAGGATGGTGGGGGGCCAGCCAGATAGTACAACAGATTAAAGTGCCTGTAAGCAGGTGCAGGGGCCAGGGGTTCTATCCCCAGGCCTACAGTGCCAGCCCCACCTCCCATATCACGCTGAGCCAGCATTTGAGACTGGGTGTGGTGGCACACGCCTGTAATCCCAGCTCTTGGGAGACTGTAAACAGGCGGATCACTAGGAGTCTGATCTAGTAGTGGGACCCTGAACACACTGTAGACCCTTCCCTAAAATACAAAAATAAATAAATAAATAATAATAATAATAAAATTTTTAAAAAAGGACTGCAGGATACTGGTCTCTCTGGACACTGACTATCAGATGAACAGGCTCTGCTGCGGCACATGTTTCTGCCACAGTGTGCTGCCCCACCACAGACCCAAAACCAACAGGGCTGCTGATGTGGGTTGAAACCTCAAAACTAAGCCAAAGTAGAATTTGCCTCTTTAAAAGCTGCTTATCTCAGGTGTATTTGTTGCAGTAGTAGAAAGCTGCTTGGCACAGAATGCTGTGCTGACATTCACAATTCTGGCAGTCAACTGGACTGGATTGCCAGGGCATAAGTCATACCCAGGGGTCATCCCTGAAAGAGCTACTAGGACATGGGGGCAGTAGGCCTTGGCTCACACCACCCTGGGGACGATAGCTGGTCCTGGTACTTCCCTTCTGACTCTTCTGCTGTCTGCTTGATATCATGGCACGAGCAGGCCTGACATGTCCTCCGGCCATGTGTCTGCCTTGAAGTCATGGACCCAAACTCAAATCCTCTCAAACTTTTGAGCTTTCTTCAAGTTGTAGGTGCTGAATATTTCAGCCCAACAATGAGAAAGCTGACCAATACACACAGAATCACAGCAGACTGGAGTCCAGAGTTGTCTCTATAGCAGGGGGAAGCATGAAACGCAATTATTTTTAATTCTAAATTCTAAAAATGCAGTTTTTCGAAGTATAAGAAG
>NDGN011473041.1:0-19748 GCA_002564285.1 Tympanoctomys barrerae
AAAAGAAAAGAAAAGAAAAGAAAAAAGAATGTGAAGGAAAAAGAAGCCTTATAGATTGTTGGGAGAAATCTAGTTTGGCGAACCTATTATGAAAAACAGTTCAAGGGCCAGCAAGGTGGCTCAGCAGCCGGAGCACCATCTTAGGCAAATGCAGCAGCCAGAGTTTGATCTCTGGCACCACGTGCTGCACAGCTCCTGGCTGCATGCTGATCCGGCCCCTGAGACGAGGCATGGTGGCACATGCCTATAATCCCAGCGCTGGGAAGGTTGAGACAGGAGAATCACTAGGAGTCCAAACTGCGTAGTGAGATCCTATAACAAATGCATTTTTTTTTAAAAAGAAGGAAAACAGTACAGAGGTGTCTCATAAAGTTAAAAATATAATTACTGTGTTATTAGCAATCTCATCTCTGGACCTATATTCAAAAGATATGAAATCAATATGTCAAAAAGATATCCATACCCAGTCATGTCATTGCAACATTATCCAAACTAGCCAAGATATGGAAAAAACCTAACTGTCCAATGACACATGAAGAAACATTATATATATATATATAAAACAGCCATTTTTACTACAAAATGGTCCTTCATTTATATCCCCCCTTTTTTTTACTTTTGTCAGAGACAGGTATTCCATTGGATTCATATATTGTAGGTGCAAGAATTCAGCAGAGTAATCCAAGATAGACCAGTAGTCTATAATAATAGTGAGTTATCCACAGGACTGGCAGTGTCAGAAGTTGTTGACTTGTGCCTTTTACAGATCAGCATATTAATATGACTTTACTTTTTATAACTCATTTTTGTACTTTTCTGCTGGATGATATATACAAAATATCATAGATATACAACTACTTTCTCTTAGTTCAATGAGAAGAAAGTTTGAACTAATAGTGTTTAGATAAGATATCATGTCTGTAACTTGTCCTATGAATCCTACTACAAACACAACAATATGCAATGTATTAATTATTGTAACTGTCCTCCTAACCTGTTTTGAAACTCTCATTGCTACTTCTTTCTCAATAACATTAATAAAAAATTACTTAGTGAACTAAAAATAAAAATAAAATAACAATGAGAAAGAGAAAGTGCCATTTGAAATAATGCGAATGGATGTAGAGGACATTATACTACATGTAGGCAAGAAAAACCTGACAGAAGATACAAATTGCATAATTGGACTTTATGAGTTATCTAAAACGTCAAACTCACAGAACCAGAGAGTATAAGTGTTCATAAGACACATGACATGGAAATGGAATGGAGAGGTGTTGGTCAAAGGATAACACTTTCACTTATAAAACTTAATACACTCTAGAGTAGAGTAGTAAATCCTGTACAACGTAGGTCATAGAATTAACCATGCTATGTTTTACAGTTTAAAAATTACAAAGAGAATAGATTGTTATGTTAAATGGTCCTACAACAAAAATTAAGTTTTTGAAAAGAAAAGAGAAAGCAAATAAAAGGTATAGAGGATTTTTTTTTTTTAGAGTGAAGGATAATTATGGGCTTGGTTATGGTACTAATCTCACAGATATATGTATAATATATCCAAACTCACCAAATATGAGCAGTATTTTGTATATTAAACACATCTTTAAAAAGTTAAAAATTGGGGCTGGAGAGATGGCTCAGTGGTCTAAAGCACCTACTTGGAACAAGCTTGTCAAAGCACAGGGACCATGGTTAGATCCCCCAGCACCACATGCCAGCCAGCCCCGCCCCCTGGTGGACTGAGCTGGCGACACACACACACACACACACACACACACACACACACACACTAAATGTTAAAAAAAAAAAAGTTAAAAATCAATACCAGCTCCTGCCTGGCAAGTACAGGTAGCAGGGTTTGATCCCCGGCACCACATGCCCTACTGGCCCAGCCCCCGGGCAGGCCTGGCCAAGGAGACAAGATGTGGTGACACACTCCTGTAATCCAAGAGCTGGGGAGGCTGAAAACTGGAGGATCACAATGAGTCCAAGCTGTATAGTGAGACCCTGTACCAAATACATTTAAAAAGTTAAAAATAAAAAAAAAATACTGTTACCTATGTTTGATTATATGGTGGTTAACTTTTATACATTGCAGATTATCTGCTTATAGAATTTTAACACTGAACTGCTTGACACTCAACATTCATTTATTTTAATATTAGGTTAAGTAAAGCCAAATAAAAAAGAAGAAAATGAAGAGATTTTCTAAAGCCAAAATTAAATGGTGGTGGGATCTCTCCCACCCTGATTCTCCTCTGTTAGAGCAGATAATCAGACACTGGCACTGATTTCAAGGAAAGCTGGAAATGATTAGAAAACGCTCACATTCTTGGAATTTCGTGGTCAGCTCAGTGTTGCAGAATAAGAAATGGACCAGTATATCCTCCTGGATGAAAATGCTTGACAGTAAACTAGAAAGGTGTTACCCAATTATGCTTGTAAAAGAAACCAGTGCAACAAAGGGGGAAATTAGGAGATTGGGAGAATGGAAAAATGCATCATTAAAGCTGTACATTTGTTCTCATCCTAGTTGAGTGGTTGATTTAGAAATTGGACCAATAATCAATGACACAGTCATACCCACTATATCAGTTATTTTTCAACACTCTACAAGTGTTTCTATTTATGTCCTTTGCACATACATTCTTGCGTGCAGCGTTTTAATACAAATTTATAATGGGATTTTGTTTAATGGTGTGTTTCTTATTGTGGCAAGGGAGCAACTGCTATCATTGTCATAGTAAATTTCTAAGGTCAAAACACCCAGGCTTCTATCTCCATCACCAAATGGTATTACATGGTACTAAATTGTGAAGAAAGATAGAATTCTGCTTTTTAAAAGTCTGCCTTGAAATAACTCATCATTGTTCTGAATCAGTGACTGTTCTGCGGGTGCCAGTCTTTCTTTGAAGAAGAGTAAGTTTATTGCAGTATAAAATACTAGAATGTTTCATATTTGCGGATGATAAGTAGGCAAATAAGTTTGATCAATAAATTCCCAGATTCAAGAAGCTGTCCATATATGGATCCAATAAGGAGATTCTGGATGTTGAAGAAAAGGTTGAAATTAGGTTTTGAGTTTTCTCCCTGTTTCAGTTGTTGATGAACTAACGCCTCTGTGGAGGCAGGAAGTACGAAAGCACGATTGTGGCAGACACACACCCCTGTGAGACTCATCCTTTCCAGGTATTGAGGAGAGTGGCTGCCCTACTCGGGAAATATTTATCTGTTTCTTTGTGTAACTGCGGACTTACTGTGATGTTGTTCTGACACACCTGAATGTAAGTGAATCACGTCAAGTACAGAAGGCAAGCAGTCATGAGAGTTGGGATCTTCCCACTTATACTTTTCTCATTAGCCCTGTGAGCAGAAAAAAGTTGAACCCAGGTCTCAAAACTTTAAGAAACGTTGAAGTCAACACTTACAGAAGCCCAGGGCTTTGAAAACCATCAAAGATAAAACTGCTCACCCATTAACATAGCTGGTTTAGCCTCAAGTAAATTTCTAGGAGTTTTTGTCATCTTATATTTCTAGATTTTATTGATTATAACAGCTAATGTTACCTCGTAACACTTGATTTACAAACATCATTGTTGGGGTCAGGGAGACAGCTCAGTAGAATAAGCGCTTGCCTGGTAAGTGCAGGGTCCTCAGTTTAATCCCTGGTACTGCAAGAACAAACAAACAAACAAAAAATGATTGTGATTATCATCTGTATTGTCTTCTAGGTCAAATTCTGAACTATGGTATAAATTTTGTGCAGTCAACATATTTTATGAATGAAAGATATTAATATATCAATTTTATTTAGGAAAATGGGTTTCAACATAATAGATCTAAAATTGTAAACACATACACACATGTATATATAAAGTTAATTTTATACTAGAATATATATGATACTATAGTATATCAAGAGAAAGAATAGATAACATGTAGATAGAGACATATATGCAGATGTATGGATACATATGAAATTAAGAGAAAGTAAATTTGAAACTGGAATGTCTCTTTTTTTCATGGTTCAGTTTCAACTTTCGCCTCCATTTCCCTCTCCCAACCCATCCTCCACTGAAACAACAGTTCATGCCTTCCAATTTAAGAAATTAATTTTGCCATGTTATTAACCCGGGTGGGAATGACATCTGTTTGTTGATACTTACCATTTCTAAATCTGCACAAATCCTGCTAAATCTTTTCAATGTCACTGGGAAAGGCTGATCCTCTATGTGATTTTTCCATTATCAGCAAATTAAGATGCCCATTGGGAGCTGAATTTCTTGCATAAATCATTTAAATACTATAGGAAGAACAACTCCAACCTCCACACTAATCTCTCTGCGTCTGTGCTGTGTGGACAGTCAATCTCTTGCGTGTCTCTGAGGTCCAGACTTTCAAATGGGAAAAACACATTGTTCTTGGTCTCAGTCATGTTAAAATCCAATTAGTTAAAGTCTCACAACCTCATGAGGTTATAATCTTTCACTCTCAAACAAAAATTGAAATCTATGTAAGAAATAAAAACAAAATTATTTTTTAAAAGCTCCATTCCCAGTTTGGATAATTATTTACTGTGCATTTAAATAAATCCCTGATGCAAGCTGTACAAATAATTTCTAAAGTTTCTAAGACAGCAATTTGCAAAGAATTGAGCTGGTACTAATTTCTCTTTATTTTAAGGAGGCAGAAATTAAGACTACCCCCCCCAGGGTATAGCAATAATACTGTCTCTAAGAGGTTGAAATTTTCAAGGCTCTGTTCAAAACTTGTTTAACATGGGATTGCGATATAACTAACAGTTTTGTCGCATTCTCAGTGGGTGGAAAAGAACAGCCATCATCAGAACAAGTCTGTCTGAGAGAACTGAATAAAAGGTTCCTACCCAAGTAAATCTTCCCCACCTTCGTCTCTCTGCAGCCCCTTGCTGTCTCCTTGAATACTGCTCCAGGTGATTTGTGCCTCCGAGTATATTTTATAGGTTCTGGTCCAGTAGAATTGCAAAATGGGTTTTGCCAGGAGCACTTTTTCTCACTTATTTGAACAGAAATTGCAGTCCTACATTTCTAACTCATTTATGCTCAAGTTATCAACATTCTGGTTTCTGACGACCATTACAGATTGGGCTTTCTTTTAAGAAGCCTTTATACATAGTGTTGACCACCTCGTTTATTATGTAAAGAAGAGAGTGTTTAATTGTGCAATGAAATTTTAAATTGTTTATTTTTTTCCTCATAAAGAGTATTTCTTAACTGATCAAGCATGTGCTGTTGTTTTCTCTGTATTTTCAGCTCTATTCACTTTTCTTTTAGCATTTCTGACAAAAATTGATGTCACCCTTAAGGTTTGTGTCAGATCTCCCAGCACTTTCAGCATCAGGTACAAATGTTTCACCAAGCCCTGACTTTATATTTCAGTAAGGTAATTCAGCACCTTAAATTTTTTCTAGGTCAACTGAATGGATTTGACTGTAAAGCAATTCCAAGTTCTTCCCTTTTCAGTCCAGCCAAAACACTATTCTTTCTGGCCTCTGGCAACGTGGCTGCACTTCCAGCATCAGTGAATCAGCATGATGATGTCTGTGCCACTTCTCCCTGATTCAGGCAAGAGATGATGGAAAGAAAGTGGCTCAAAAACATACCTACAAAGACTTACTTCCACCAAGCAGGCCCAGATAATAGTACTCCCTACTTCTCAGCACTCCTTTAAGTTACGAGGTGTCAATGCATCAGTTTTCATAGGAAGTTAGATCGAAAGTGAGCCAATCACTTCCAGAGGCCCTGTGTCTGAACACTGTTGCATTGAGAAGGAAGAAATCCTTCCATACATTAGCTGTGCATGTGTGTGTGGCGGGGGGTGAGGGTGGGGCAGTATTTCAGGTACCAATATGTAAGCATGCATTAAATTTTGTAGCATAGATTTCATTGTATTACTGCCACTCACTTCTATGTTAAATGCTGAGACTCAAGGCATTCAGATAAGTAGTGTGATTGCAACTTGAACCCAGGAATTCTGATTTCAAAGCAGTTTAGCTCCTGCCCCATTTCATCTGTGTGAGACTGTTAGAGCACTCAGAGCCAAGATGAGAGCATCGGATGCACTCCACTCACTCACCGCCTTGGCAAGTATTTATCATGCATCTATCAGGGCCAGGTGTAGTTGTGAAAATGAGAATCAAATGCCAAAGGAAACAGACAAGATTCCTGGGGTTGTTGAGCTCCCTTCCCCCAAGGTTGTTGTAGATCTTTCCAACTCTGATTACCTCTCTGATAATACTCCATAAATCCCACCTCCCCTCCACAGTTAATTGAAACAATGTCTCCTTTATGAAGACTATTTGAGTGGCGTTCCCACTTGTTGACTTTTTCTATTTCAAACAATTACCATCTAGTTTCTATTAAATTCTCATTTAACCAGTGTACCTCAGTCAGATCGTCATAATAAAATTTAAACATTATCAGAAGGTGAACACTTCACAGGAAACAGAAATATCTTGTATTCAATTTCAGTAATTACTCCTTGGGAACGCTTGATAATAGGAGATGCATGGATATTTAACCGTTCTTTGTTCTTTTTTTTCTGTATCAGATTCTTCTATGACTTATTTTAATTTTAGTTTCTGTGGTTAGCTCTGCCTCATGATTCCTCATTCAAACTCTACTTACTTCACAAATTGTTAAATGCATTCATTTAGCAAATCTCTTGAAAGTCACTTTTAAGGACTAGTTATCACTGAGTTTGATGAAAAAACAAAAAGCCCACAAATACTAAAGTAAGCACAGCTCATTAAGGGACTGATAATGGATAAAGAGCAGTGTAACAATTTATGGACCACGGCAGATATAAATAATTTTCAGAAGCATAATACTACAGAAAAGAGAAGGTCTTATGTTTTAAAGAGTATCATGTAAGTGCTGTCCTGAATAATAAACAGAAATTGTCATAGTAAAGAAATAAGGCCAGGAAAATTTTTAAAAAGTATAAACAGAATGTGAACACAATTTATATGGCAAGGAAAGGATTTTGCAATCATGCATTTGTGGGTGGTGTAGCTGAGACTGAATTTATATTCTGGGGCATAGTTAATAAATTTTGCAAGATAAATGGAGGACTAGGAGCAAAAGGAAGCTAATCAAAGCTATTAAACAGAAAAGTGCCACTGAAAAGGGCAGCAGAATTTCTAGTTTGGAAGACGATGCAAATGATAGTTGTCCTTACTCATGTGACTGAGTTTCTGACGTAAACCTAACCTTATTATCCTCCTAACAGAATGCCCAGACATGCTCTTCAGAGGGCACAGGAGTCTCTGGGCTCAGAGCTGCAAACTAGGGACCACGTTGTAGACTTATGCGAAGGGAGAACAACTGAGAAGCTTTCTATGCATTCAAACCCGTGTGTTTAGCCGTGTGTTACATGGAATTCAAGAAGAACATAAAGCATCTAAATAGAAGATTCTATTGATTTCCTCATAGAGTATAACTGACATACAGAGATTGGACTCTGAAAACGTTCATCTTTAGTAAATCCAGATTCCAATCTGTGAGTACACATGCCAATATCAGCCACACACTCACCATGGCAAATACTCCACCTTTCTAATCATCATTTTCTGTGGTATTTTACCCAGCTTTTCATCTCCAGCTGAATTTTGTCTAGCAACCAGTTTCACTGTCTGTTTTGCATATTTATGCTAGATTTTAAGAAAGTAGCTTTTCCTTACACCCAGCTCTTCTAGAATCAAGCTTAGAAGTGGATGGAATTAGGTTACCAATACTTCACAAAGGGAAAAATCCTGCTTTGGGTTTTCTTTATGCACTAGATGGGCAGTGGGGGAGATGTTTCTTTACAGCAGAGTCCCAGGATCAGCTGCCTATATTTGATTCTGGAAAGTCTGAGACATCTGGAGGTGATTGTCATCTAATTAGGACAAATGGGCCTTCACTTAGAAAAGTCCATTTTATTAACATTGACTTTTTAGTTCAGCAGGGTGATAAAGTCCAAGTTAATCTAACATTATTTGGTCTTCCACTTGCTATTATCTCACTATTTTATATTGTTTCCCACGTGTTACACTCTTAGTCAAGACTCTGTTTTGTTTAAATATACTAAATCAGGTTTCAAAAATAAAGTTCAGACCATGCAAGGGATTTATAGCCTCCTATACCTATAAATTTAGTAATGATTTGGCATGAATAGATATAGGGACTCAAATAATATAATGGTGTGCGCTTCTCTTTCTCTCTTGGCTCTGCTTCAGTCTATGTGTTAGATCCTTTCTAAGTCTATTTCTACCCATATGATTGAAAAGACGGCTGCTAAAAGTGACAAGCCAAGATCTACATTGCCTGCCAACCTACATGACTAAAATTTCTGCATTTGAATGCCTATGTATTAAATCTTCTTATAACAGGTCTTGCTTCGGATATTTCACTATCTCTGCATACTACTCTACCTGTGCAATGTAGTTGTTTACAGACACAACATTGGCCTACTTTGCACTGTGCCTCTGTGGCTGGAGATCGTGGGGGTTCGGAGCACAGCCGTGATGGACAGTGAAAGTGGAGCAGCAGTCATTTGCCCACGGAGTCTAGCAGACCGTAATATTACCTGCATACAACTTAATTCCAAGTAGGTCTTCTATTTCTCATAGTATAAGGAACCATCAGCACACATATGAAAATTATTGTTTTCTACACCCAAACAGGATAACACACTATTGTTATGCACTACTGGACTATATTGGATTATTTTGATGAATTCACACACCTACAATATTTGAATGGCAATGGAATACACATCTCTGACAAAACTAAACAAAAAAGGGGGATATAAATTCATTTTGTAGTGAAAAAATATCTATCTATATATCTATCTATATATATAGATATCTGTATATACAAAATAGGAGAGACATACAGCTACTTTCTCTTAGTTCAATGAGATAAGGATTTGTACTAATTGTGTATAGACAAGTTGTCATATTTGCATCTTGTACAATGAATACTACAAAGACAACAATATGCAATGTATTAATATAATTATTGTAACTGTCCTACTAAGCTGTTTTGAAACTGTCTCATTGCTATTTCTTTCTCAACAATATCAGTGAAAAAAAGAAAAAGAAAATAAAGACACATTCTTTTATTCTGTTGACACTGATACCTTGGTTCACAAATGTTTTTGTTCATGCACAAATCAGTTCACAAACAAGTGTTCAGCGAATTTTTGCTTCCATTTGAAAACTGTGGATGAGATGATGAACACAACTGCAGGGATCTGCTCTGCTCTGAGTAGTGTGGTGGCTTCGCCTAGTTGAGATCATGTTCACAGATAGACACAAGCACCTTGCTATGAAGCTTCTTCCTATGTCTTTTAGCACAAAAGTACTGTACAGTGTTGTTCAATCATCCTGACTCCAAGGAAATTTCAGAGCAAGCATGGAGGTAAAAAGAATGTAGAAAGCAGTAATGAGGGTGACAAAGATGGACAGAACAGTAATAAAGGCAAAAAGAAAGTGGAGAATTGACACAGTAAGAAGGTTTTGAGGAAAATAATCATTGCATTGAAGAAGGAAATCATACAAAAGCATGAGCATGTTATTCATGTGACTAACCTGGCCTCAGAGTACAATGGTAAAGTTAACAGTACTAATTATTTTGAATAATAAAGATAAAGTAAAGGAGCCGATGTAGCAATAGGAGTGATGTGTTACCAAAGCAGAAGCCACAAGTGCTGGACGAGGTGGAAAAACTTGTTAGTGTGGTTGAATGAGAAACAGCTGACAGGTGGTAGTGTTAGCGATTTACCACAAGGAAATCCTATATGGACAAGAAGTGATTAATTTAAAACCAGGAGAAGATGGTTTGATAAATTCCTCAAGAGAAGTGACATCCACTGTGTGATAAGACATCCAGTTCTAACAAGGCTGCAGCAGGAGCATAAACCACTCAACAAATGTCCAACTGAGGTGAAACAGAGCTCTTCAGGAAGAAGTTGGTGAACAGAACTTACATGACACAGGATGAAAAGGCACTAGCAGGGTACAAGCCCATGACAGACAGATGAACTGTTTTGCTGTGTATGAACTCAACTACAGATCTAAGTATTAAGCCACTACTAGTGCACCACTCCCAAACCCCTCATGCATTTAAGAAGCAGACTATGAGCAAGGCCAGACTGCCTGTCATGTGGGAGGCCAGTGAAAAAGCCTTGGTCACATGACAACTGTTCGTGGAATGGCTGAATGAGGTGTTTGCACCTACCATTAAGAAATATCCTTTTTGAGGAACAATTGAATGAAAGGTGGACAATGGCCACACCACAACCTCCATCACTGTTGGATGATGGGGACATTGTTTGTGGCTTCATCAAGATCCAGATCCTTCCCTCATCCCAACACCTGGTCTGCAGCATATAGAGCGTCAACTAATCATCTGCTTCAAGAAGCTGTGCACAAAGGCATTCTTTATTGGGTGTTCTCATGTAACTGCAGAAACGTTGTTGACTCCGAAAGAGTTCTGGAAGAAGCATTTCAAGGTCTTCTACTCCATCAAACTCACTAATTAAGCATGGAAAGATGTTACATACTGGACCTTAAATTCAGTCTAGAGGAAACTATGGCTAGAATGTGTCATTCAGCGTGACTCTGAAGGGTCTGATGGACAGGCAGTGGAGGAGACTTTATCTGTAGCAGGAGTATGGGCCTGCACATCAATGGTACACACACAAAGGAGCCTTTTGAGGACCAAAAGGAGGAGCTAAAGATGGAAGAACACAGTGAATGCCAAAAAGAGCAGCAGAAGATGCTTTTGGAGGAGCATTCCACTGAGGGAGAGGAAAAGAGGGAAGAGGTTAGCAGTGATGTGATAAAATCCATTATGGAAAAATGGAATGAGTCCCAAGATGTCTTGGAGAGGCACCATCCTAGAAAAACTGTAATGAACAGAGTGTTGAATCTGATGAGTGGCAATGTGGGCTCTCATTTCAGGAGGGTTATGCAGTGCAAGCAAACACAAGTGACATCAGACAGATTTTTTCTACCAAAATTGACTGCAGCTAAAAGACGAAGAAGAGAGGAAATCTCACCCACTGCTCATTTTCCATGCCAGAAGTCATCTCAAGCAAGGTTAGTGTTCTCTGCCTTCATGCTGTACTATACTAGACTTTGTTTCATATTTTCACGATTAATATATATATATATATATATATATATATATATATGCAGTTTAGAAAGGATTAACCTTATTTATACAGAACCTTATGGAAAAACTTTATTTGGTTTGCAGCCAAAATTGTTCTGTGATTATGTGCATAATAAGGATGAGACTGGATAATCCAGTCATAGAACATTATAGGAAAACTTGATTTAGTTCAGTTCATGACCAGAACTGCGGAATCAACTCAGTTTGTGAACCTGGATACCACTGTGTTTACATCCAGTATTTAAGGTGTCACATTCAGAGGGGAGATAGTACATACATACCCAGGAGTCCTCAGGAATTGTCACTTTTTGTGTGCCTTAGGAAAAAAGGAAACTTATCTGAGAATTTCCCAGTTGCATCTTTCCCACAACACATGTGAAAAAATATGCTTCTATAAATGGACCAGGTCAGTGTTACTAATTTCTGTGACTGACTTAAAATGCCAGGGCTGGCAGCTTGTTCAGTGTCTTTTGTACCATATTCTGTATGGACAAAGAAAGAATAGGTGAGCAAAATTAAGGTTCTGTAAAGAGAAAGGTGAATGCAATGGATGCTACATTTAGACTGCTATTTGATGAAACAATCTGACTACCTCCAAATTTGTGTTTTAAAATAGTTTATTCAGAGCTTATCATTCTTACAATATTGAGGGAGGAACTGGTAATTCCAAGATTTTGAGATTTGAAGCCATACATTCTTGTCTATTAAACTTAAGAACAATTCTAGAAATATGTTTACTTGAAGATTCTAGTAAGCTATTGCTGTTGCTTGTTTTGTTTTGTTTTTGTTTGTTCTGCTGGTTCGTTGCATCAGCAATGCCAGAAATCTGCTGAAGGAATTACTTCTATAGCTTGTATCTTTCAGCAACAAGCTTTCGGAGTTTGAAGAATGCCCTAAATCTTCAATTAACGGTTTCTATGCTGCATTAAAATGGGTATTTGGGGGCCGGGGAGATGGCTCAGTGAAATAAGCGCTTCCCTGGCAAGCGCAAGGGCCTGAGTTCAATCCCCGGTTCCGCCAAAAAAATAAAATAAAATAAAAATAAAAATAGAATGGGTATTTAAGATAGAGAGATGTTCTCTTTACCGCTGGCTTGGATTACAGAGGAAGGTGCTTTACAGGGGGATGCGATCTATCCCACTAGCGGTTTATATGCATAGGAGGTTCGGGTTGGGGTCTCTGTAATTGGTCTCCCATTTCTTCAACTTGTCTCTAAATCTCAACATAGGAGTTTTTATCTTCTCCTCTTTCTTTGTACCAAATGCAGTGCCAAGGCTGATCTGGTTATCAGTAGAAACTATCATTATTCATATTGAGAAAGATTCATTCTGGTACATACTATTCCTTTTCAAAGAAGAAATAAATGAGACCAATGATTACTTTTTAAAACCTTGCCTAGGGCCATAATAGACTTTAGCAGCTCAGCAATTTTTCACCAAGTATCTCAGTGATCTACCACCCTTTATACAAGTTAGGCAGAGAAAGTCTAGCCAATTCTTTCGCTTATATGTGATAACAATTGAATGCTTTTTTTTTTAAAGCTAAAAATAAAGGATTACTTACCCCTTATCAATTTTCCCCTTACTTCAGCTGGTCCCACTTATACTCTAGGCCCTGTTACGTGCAGTAGTTAACTGGAAACTACCAATGTCTGTATTAATGAGAACTATTCTGGTTATAATTGTTTAAAACTTTATTACAATTAAGTTTTTGACTTTGCAAAAAACAAACAAACAAAAATACCATTTGATAGAAAGTCTTTGGAAGAGGACACAAAACCTATCCCCAGAAAGCTGGCTCTGGACTCTGCTCCACCCTGCTCATTCAGGTTCTTCCTGTGAGTAACAAAGGACTGCTCTGGAAACCCTAGTTGATATGTTCATGGCTTGCAATCCAAGAGGAAGAGACATTCTCTGCCTTCCATATCCATGCATCCAATTCACCCAAATCTCTACATTGAAAGGAGTACTAGGGTTACCTAGGGTTAGATCTGTCTAGCCACACAACTCACATTGCACAAGGGAAAAACCCACGACCACTATTCCGGGTCATGCAGTGCCCTCTCTCTGGCAAGCCTAGCAGGTCACCTTAACTGGTGTCTCACTATCACATAGTTAGAAGGAAGTTCATAAAGTAGAGGCTCTGAGATGCCCCAGGTAATGTGCTCATCGCAGTAGCAGAGGAGGAAGGCATGGCCACATGCACATGTGGGCACTGCCCTATCACCTATCTTTGGTGACTTAAGTGCCCCAACTTCATTCTGCTCTCTAATGCTTAAGAACCAATTTGTGTTGTGTGGGAAGACGCATGTGTCTAGTAAGTGAAATGAAATTGCATGGATGCATCTTAAAGAGTTCTTCAGATGAACCTGCTTCCAAGTATGAAATGTTTTTTATAAGAAAACCTCTGGAACTTGAAGTTAATTTATGCAAAGGGAGACGGGGGTTAGAGTCACCAACACAAAGCCATTTCTCAAACTGTCTTTTTCACAGTTTACATTAAAAGATTCCACCTCGCCTCCCCACAAAACTGAGGAAAAGAAACCCTCCCACCACAGAATAAACCTTGATACTATTTTCTTTCCTAATGATATTGCGCTCCATCTTGCTGATTATCCAGTGAACAGATCATATGAAAGCATTAATGATTGTACAATGCATGAGGTTAGTAAGGTAAGTGAAGCTCATAATTACCTCATTTACATTCTTTTATTCACTGAAACAGAATTCTTAACGACTTTTATGTGAAATGCAGGGTAATCAGCACAAATGAAGCTCTCTGGTGCAGGGTGGAGAAAGGAGCCAAGTTGCTGGCTCTTGTCAGAGAACATGTGATGAATGATCCAACAAAGGAGCTCAGCAAGGAAGCCTGAGATGTTAGGTTTTAGGAGACCAAGCAAAGAGTTATGACTTAAGGTATTTGCATTCCTAGGTTGAGATATGTAAAGCAAGGTTTAAAAGCAGGAAAGACCAGTGCACTTGTACCACCTCTCTGATTTTGTTTAGAAACAACCAGCTGTTTTTGGACAATTGTACTGGGATAAGAAAAACCTGCAGCATACAGGAAGACCTCCACTAGAGCCCTAGACTGTGCACAAGGGAGCTCTGAAATATTTAGTGAATCGCTTTGCCTCTCTATTCGTCACTTTCCTGTCTCTGGGGCAAAATACCCAAAACTTAATGGTGGGGAAATTTAGTTTTTGACTTATGGTTTCAGAGCCTTCATTCCATGGTCCAGTCTTTAAGGGAGAAGTAGCATAGCAGAGCAGCCAAATAGAGAAAACCCGCTCAAGCAGTGGCAACCAGGAAGCAAATAGAGAGGAGGGAGGGGGGCAAGGCATGAGAAGCCCTCGTGACCCACCTCTGCCTATCAAACTCCAGCTCCTAACAACAATTCCACTGTAAATTCATGAATGAAGTTATGTGCTTATGAGTATAGGCCCCTCACAATCTCTTCGCCTTTACAAAGCCCCACCTCTGAACACAAAAGAGTTGGGGGGACATGCTGCATTTAAACCATAACAGTCTCCCTGGACTGGTCTACCAATCATCTCCTTATGAGACAGAAGCTACACATTTTCATATTAATCTGGGGAGCAGGTTTCCTTAAAATAGATATACTTGACTTCATCTAAGTCTAACAGTTCAGTACTTCCTGCAGAAGGTTTAGACCATCACAGTTTGAGCTAAATCCCCAGGTGATTCAGGTAATTCACAAATAACTAGAGAAAATTAAAAAAAAACCCGAAATACACACAAGCAAAAAGCTTTATGTGAACCACTCTTAGTGTTAAGAAACAAAAATGAAAAATATGGAATATGTTAGACATGTAGTTCTCATACTGAACTTAAAGCAATATGAGGCAGATCATGCAGAGAAAGAGACCAGTTTTAACATTAGTGAATCCTAATCCTGGAACACCTTTCATCTGAAGGTTATCTGGATGGACAAGGAAAATAATCAGTTTTTTTTTTTTTTTTTTTTTTTTTCCGGAACCGGGGATTGAACTCAGGCCCTTGCACTTGCCAGGGAAGCGCAGTTTTTTAGATAGTTCAATCCAATGTTTTTATCTCCCTTAATCTGCATAGAGCAGTCAGCTCTGTGTTCCTTATCTAAATACTACAATCTCAGTCTGCCCACTTTCTGCAAATGCTTATAGAATATAAAAATGCTTAATGTGATATCTACAGTTTTTGCATCTCTGATATCTCAATGTCATGTTGGAACCTGAGAGTAGAGTTAACAGATATTCCAATTATTTTAGAGATCATTTAGATATTTTTCATGAATATAATGCTGTTTTAAATATGATGAAGTAAGTGAAGACCATTTTAAGATTTTTAGGAACCCAAACTTTTGAGCCAAGCAAACTCTACTCTATATATTACTTCATATTTACACAGTAATTATATGAAGGAAGAAAAGTTATCCATGCCATTTTAATGAAAATTCCTAACAGTTATGTCTGTTAGGAAAAATTGGGTGTCCGAGGTCTTTCCTCACACAATTATCTCTCATGATTTCTTTTTACTTGTAGGAGCCTTTATCAGGAAGTATCATCATTGTAGCAAATGATGTGGCTACTGGTAGAAGGAAAGGCACGAACACAATATGGCAGCCAAAGAGGCATCGCTCAGGCTTTCCTTCATTAGATGTTAGTGTTCTAAGTGGAATAAGAACATCAGGATTGCTTTCACACCACATTGAATAAGCATATGCTCCTTTCCACAATGCTATTGCAGAATTTCTTCTTCGTTATCAACGTTTGTGTAAGTGACTTGTATTTCTGTCTTTCCCCCTGGTTGTTATTCCCCTCCTGTTTGAAAACAAATGACAGCTATAGGGGGACAAAATTTAACTATACATTATAGACTGATACTTCCTAATTTCCTGTGTCTCTCAGGACTACAGTCCAATAGCATTGTTGCCCTGAAGCAGACAGATATGAAATTTGAAAGTTGGGTTGGGGAGAGATTAGACAGAGGTCAAGGAACCTACACAGGGTTTTCCTGGAGCACTGGCCTAGTAATCAATGGCAGGGTCAGTCCTGTCTTGCTTATACACTATGATATAAGGAGCTTTCATTCCTGTGACTTGATTATACAAGAATATCCTTTTTCCTCTTTTATTGTTGCAAAATATTCTTTTCAAACAAACACACTCAGTCCCTCTCTGCAGAAGGTGGCTATTAATCAAGTGTAGAAGAGTTTAAGTAGGTCCTTTCTTTGTATGCAGCAGCTCAGCAAGTTTCAAGTGCCATAATCAGATTTAGAAACACCACATCTTTACCATTTTGAGGCTTGTTACTATGTAGATTACAAAAGAAGATAGGCACACAAAGTCTACAGCTACCCTGTGGGTGAAATAACTACATTGTCACAAACAGAAATTGCCTCTGGTTTTGCCGTTTAAGTCTAAGCTTACAAATATTTTTGAAGCTGTAAGTTACTGTTTTACACTTTTTTGGTAAAATACGTGTCCAGGCAACTCATTCCACCCTACATGGCAGCTCCATTCATAAATTTAATTCCTTCCATGACTGAGGAAGATGGCCACTGTCATGTTCTGTACCCTACACACAGCTCATGAACAGAAGCAAAATGTTGCTGACTGCTTTTGTTTTCAGTCAGCTTGTCCACAGGCTGAAGTGCTCATAAACTAAGGTACTGTATTATTGTACTGCACAATGTGTTGCTTCTTTGGTGATGTGCCCTTTGGGGCATTCTCAATTTCTCTGGCTCCTCTATCAGAATGAGTAATGTGCGCGGGTGTTTTACACAGCTCCACCAATCGTGACCTTTCCTAACAGGCAAGAAGGCTAAGAGCTGCCATCTTCCTTTTGCCCTTTGCATCTCCTGGTCTTTGCATGACACCAATCCCTTTTCATAAGCTCCCTTGAGAGTGTGCAGCACCAAAACATCTAGTCGAGGGGAGTGTTCTTTGCCATTTATGGAATACTCTTATAATAGGACTATTGTTGTTTTGCCTTCTTTGGAATGTAGAACTCATTGAAACTGCTTTCAGATTTTAAACTCTTTCTTCTGCCAACATATTCAGTTTAGTAAGCTTCCTCTGTGCTAAAGTAGTAGGAATTCCTTGACTCTAAGCACCTCTGCTCCAAGACTCTAAGCACCTCTGCTCCAAAGTGTGGGTCATGAGCTTAGTGCTTCTTCCTCTAGGTTGAAAAAGAATATACCATGTACCATTTTTTTTCAGAAAATTGCTGGAGATAGGATGTGCAAATAAAAGTGTGGATTAAACCAGGAAGGTTAAAAAAAGATTGAATCAGGAAATGACCTGACAAGAATGACGAATAAGGGAGATCTTAAACTGATAGATGGACAACCATTAGAAGTGACAGAGATCAACTGGAATAAAGGAGGGGTCTAACATGTTATTCTCAGAATAGATAGTTAAAAAAACACCTGACAATCTCAACACAATCAAAGATGAAAGTATCAGAAATATTAAGAACGGAAGGAGTTGCTTGACAACTGTTGTAGTATTATAAACATAAATAGATTTAGTTTTGCTCAAAAGAAACACATAAGTAACAAGTGCAAGATGTGGTAATATAAACAGTATCAGTCAAAAAGTATATAAAATATCTCATGACTATAAAATTAAAATGGAAATATAAAAGTACCTAATAAAATATACTACAAAATATCTAATAGAATATCTTATAAAATATGTGATAAATTTTCGAAATCTATATGATGAAAATGTTCACACTATATTGGAAGAAGTCAGACTGATAAACAAGAACTCTCTATACCTTTCATTGCATAGAATAATCAACATTAAGATTTTGATCTGTTTCAGCCACTGTAATAGAACCCGTTAAAATATTGTTTGATATATATCTGTAAAACTAGTGAAGTTAATTCAAATTCCAGTAGAGACAGGTGAGAATATACAAATAATATCTTAAAACAAGCAAAATTGTGAAGGAATTGCATTACCAGATAAATAACTAACATAAAACTGCAGTAAATAGGCTGTTACTGATCCATAAATATACTAATGGAACACATCCAAAACAATACAAATATCTAGAGGATTTAGAAAGTTATAAAGTCAGCATCTTACAGCAATCACGAAAAGATGTAATATTGTTTTTAATAAGAAAAAATGATAATTCTCATGCATCCTATCACTAGTTTCCTCTGTACTAACATTTTCCATTATTATGGTACATTTGTCACAATTAATGAACTAATAACAACAGATTATTACTAAAGCCCATACTTTCTTCAAAATACTTTATTCCTTGCTTTTTACCTAATGGCTTATTTTTATGTTCCAGAATACCACGTTGTAATTAATCACCAAGTCTCTTTAGATTCCTCTTGCCTGTTACAATTTCTCACATTTACTTATTTGTAACCATGTCCACAGTTTTGTGGAGCTCTGATGGACAGAGTAGACTGTGCTCATATGTAGAGTTGTATGATGATTTTTCTCACATTTACTGTTGCAACCTGCGCCTAGATGTCTCCCCAGGCCTCCTATTGTCACAGGTGAGGCTTTTTCAGTATTGGCTGGATCTGACATCTGTGACTCTGGGGTTAAGGATGTGTGATTACTAAATTGTTCACTGAATGGTTTGACATAGTCTGGGTGTGCACAGTGGGAAGGCCCACACTGGGTAGCGTGGATATAAGAGACAAAAAGGGGGCTGCTGTTGCTGCTGCTGCCGCCGCGGCATCACCGCTTTGCTGCCTTCTTGTCTTCTGCCCACCATGAACTATTTCTACTCTATAATGACTCTCTACCTTGCCACCCTGCCTGAGAGCCCACCAACTATGGGCAAAAATGTCTAAAAATGGTGAGCTCTGAGAAAACTTCCCTCTTCTAACCTTGGCGGTCAGGTGTTTTGTCTCAGCAATGAGGGAAACAACTAGGACGGTTTACTCTCAGGTTATGCTTTTCAGAGAGAAAGGAAATAGGAGTACCATTCTTAACACATACCATTGAAGTACGTCTCCCCAACGGACCTGTCCCATGGATGTTAACCTTGACTGGACACCGGTCAGTAGAGTGTTTATTAAGTGCTCCACCGTGAAGTTACTCTCTCTTTCCCAGTTAGCCACACTGAAGTCTCTCAGGAAGTCCTTTTATACAACATACATTTAGGCTATGAGAAATTATACTCTGCCATATCTCTCCATTTTTAAAATTCGATGACTTAGTTATATCAGGATGGACTTATGACTAAAGTTTTGTGTCTGAATTACAACCTAGTATCTATTTATATTTCATTGTTACTGGCTGCTCACATTTTGGCCATCGAGAACTCTCTCCTTTGTCTTCTGCATCTCTTTCACAGGACTCAATCACTGTGGCTTTTTAAAAAAAAGTTGAACATCTGCTTAGCTATCGATACATTTTTTGTATCTCATGCTCACTCCTGGATTGGCCATTTTCCCCAAAAGTCTGCTTTTTATTGGAGAATAGTAGTAAAAGGCAAGTTCTAAGCACTAGGTTGTTTACTATTACAGGGTAAACTGTTGTGTCCTGCAGCAGAGAAGAAAAAAAAAA
>NDGN011473042.1:3202-13594 GCA_002564285.1 Tympanoctomys barrerae
ATATAATGACTCAAATTGCTATAGATCATCTTTGCTTATTTCAATGTTTTGAATACATTGTATTATACCTTTTGTACTATTTTTATTATTTTAACTCATGTTTTTGAGATTTACCTAGGTATTACCTGTGCAGTGTATAGCTCATTCTCTCATATAGTTCTGAAGCATTCCATTATAAAACTAGACCATATGTTCTCATTAAATTTCTATTGTTTGATTTTGGTTATTTTTCTAGTTTTTAACTATTATGAAATTTCGTTTATCCAACATCTTTGAGAGCCACCTTATTTCTCCAAGGTATCTTATTTCTCATAGGCATATACTTACAATTGAGATGTGAAATTTTCCAGAGAGGCCCTTAAAGCAATCACATGTGCCTTACTTTTTTTAAGAAGAAGTAAAAAATATTAGCTCTGAAGGTGACTCACAATTATGAGATTGGCCTCATTGGTTTCAAATGGTGAGGTCTTCAACTGAGTTCAAAAGCCCCACAGCCTCTTTATAATGCCATGGGGTTAGGATTCCCTGTAAAAATACCTTTGGGAGTGGATCAACTATTCCCATTAGCATGAAAGGCAAAACATTGAACTAAACAACATTATTCTCATATAATATTCCACTTCATTTATGACATTTTAAAACTTTGGGCACATGTTCCCTTTTCTTCTTCCCATTTCTACCTTTTAGATTCATAATTCTCTATGCTGTGTCTGTTCCACCATTGCATTTTAGAAGTACATAACCTAATAGATTTCAGCAGTTCATAGCTGGAGAGGACTTCCTTGTCAAAATGAATAATGCAGTGCCACTATTTTAACCAATACTTTATTTAGAGGATAATGAAATAAGAATTTGGTCTTTGCACTTGAGCATAGATGCTATAATGAAGAAAGACCTTTGGTACCATGAATCCTTAGTTTTTATGTGAGGTCATGAAGGAGGGGGTATTGGTTACAGACTAAGTTATGTCACCAAACATTTCATTTGTTAAAACTATAACTTCTCGGAATGACTGCACTTGGAGGCAGGATCTTGAAAACATGTCTAAGGTTAAATGAATTCAGAAGGATGGAGAATTAAGTTGGTATCAGTAGTGACCGAAGAAGAAACAGAAGCAGAATTGAAGAGGATGTGAAACAGGAAGAGGGAGAAGAGGGGAAGGGAGAGAGAGGGGGAGAAGGAGACAGAAAAGGAGAGGCAGAGGGAGGAGAAGAAGATACCCCCCCTTCTATATTTACCACCTTCTCTCCCTACCACCTAGTCTAGGACTCAGGGAGAAGGCAGCCATCTGATAGGCAAGAAGTGAGGCCTCTATAAAAGCTAAACTGTACTGATCCTCTCTGTTGGACTTTTGAGACTCTTAAACTATGAGAATTTAAATCCATCATCATTGGATGCCCACTCAGTGGTGTTTTCTTGTGACCACCCCCCCATCAGCACAGTGCACACTTATTACCCACTGCAAAGTAGGTCAGCCCTTCTGACCTTCCACTGAGTTCATCACATGATTTTGTGACAAAGTTAATGTTTTTTGTCACATCCTTTTTCATCCAGAGATCCATTTAGCCCCCGAGTGACTTTATATTCCATCACACAGATTAACACTCCCTTTTAGCACTGTGGATTCTCTGATTTCTTGTATTCACCATTACAATACCAACAAAACCGTTTTATTAGCATAAACACTCTTTGGCATTTAATCCCAAAGCCCAAGCAAACAGTGACAAATGTGCCACTTTTATCTTTTTACCATGTCTAAACTCTGTAAAAGCTAAACTGTACTGATTGGCAGCCAATGCCTTCATTTAAAGATATATTGTGAGGCTAACAATAGTTTCTCTTTAAAAGTACAAACAGCTACTTGAAAATAAAGCAAACAGAAAGGAGGAACATGGATTGCAAGGGAGGGAGAGCTATGAGTCAGTATCTCCAAAGAAAGCAGAAGTGTTCTTAGTAAAAGTTCAGCCTATCAAGTCTGACTTGTAAAAATAATGATATACAGTGGCCAAGTGAGAATTATCACAAGTAGAAAAAAAAAAGAATGGCAGTTTTCAAAAGATCTTTACATGACCATGGAAACCTGTCAGATAGTTTTGAATTTTACTTCCATTATTTTAATTATATTTTTAAAAAATTGTATTTTGTAACCATTTGAATATAGTGTTATAGTAATAAGACAAATAGTCAAGAGAAAAAGAGTTAATCATGGCACAGAATATTAAAGACAATGTGTCAAGAATTAATAACATGAATTATTAAGAATACAGCAATGCCAGCCAGAGGTGACAGTGAATGCCTACAGGCTCAGCACTTGGGACGCTGAGTCAGGAGGATCATTGTGAGTTTGGGGCCTGCTGAATTAAATCGTGAGTACAAGGCAGGCCTGAGCTACATAGGGAAACTCTGTTTGAAACAAACAAGCAAAACAATCCAATGAAATAGTTACTTTGGTTATAATTGAATATATATATATATATATATATATATATATATATATTCCCTAAAATCTATCTATATATCTTAGTGTGGTCTTTTATCATCTAATCCAAAGTGCTGTCATCTTTTATTTAACACTATAATTGACACACATTTTGGTCATTTTTTATAAACTAATCTCAAATATGTATTCCTTACTATTGGCTGAGCAATTTTGAAATAGTATTATCTATTTCTCTGTTTAGAAATTGTCAGTAATTTCTTACTGTTTTCTCACAAGTTCTTCTTTATCAACTCTAGAATTTGTGCAATTTCACATATACTGTAGAATGCCTGGTTGCGCATTATCTCCTCAGCCTATATTTATATATATATATTTTTTTTTAAATTGCTCTTTGCTGTCATTGAGGTTCAGCTTACATGTCATTCACCAGGGAAAATCTTTTTCAATCATCTTATTCAACATAACATTTCATGTAAATTCAAATGCTTGTAGCCTCCAGTGAGTGAAACTTGCCTTTCGATGGGTTCCAGTCATAAGAAAAATCCCATATGTGACTCCCTTTCACAGGAAATCAAGAAGCTTAGTTAAATTTCTAGATCCACCTCTTTCTAATTAGTTGATTTAGGCAATTTATATACTGTATTATCTGCTGCTCAACTTTTTAAATCTTTTAATTAATTTTACTAAGAAACAAATAGCAATGAGTAAATTTCAAAAGAGATTAGTAGGACAGTTTCAATAATTGATACAATGTATATTGTGTCTTCATAGTGGTTTTTCATATTATAAGATGCAGACATGATATCCTGTACAAACACTTTTGGCATAAATCTTTCTTCTCATTGAATTAAGAGAAAGTAGCTGCATATCTATTATAACTATTTTGTATACACAGATACAAAATTGTCCTTCATTTATATCTCCTTTTTGTTTAGTTTTGACAGTGATGGGTATTCCATTGCCATTTAAATATTGTAGGTGTGCGAATTCAGCAAAATAATCCAATGTAGTCCAGTAGTCCATCATACTAGTGGGTTATCCGTAGGACTGGCAATGTCAGAAGTTGTTAACTTGAGGCTTTTACAGCTCAGCATATTAATATGGCTTTACTTTTCATACCTTGTTATTATGCTTTTCTGCTGGATGGTTAAGAGCAAGATAAAGCAAGACTTTTTTTAAATAGTAAAATAGGAATAATTATATGCATTAATGTAAGGGTTGAGTAAGTTGATATATCTAAAACACTCATTGCAATACTTGGCATATGTTAAGTGCTATCAGGGTATTATATATTTTTAAATAGAATTTATAACTTTATTATGATGCTCCCTCAAAACCTTCCAATACAGAAGAACAATATGTCCAACAGAGAGAGATACTTACGTGGCAATATGAAGAAAGGAGTTAAAGTAACATATTTGAGATTAGTATTCTTATAAGTCTGATTGCAAGACTGTTACTTGGAAACTCATTTTAAGAGTATTCCACCATTCACTGAGTACTAAGAATTGCTCTGTCTAAAATATGCAAACAATATGGTTTATGTTGAATATTTTTTCCTGGAGTTTGAAATGTTATAAACATTAGGAAGAAATTGCTTGTGTGAGTAGCACCCATTGAAAAAGAGTAGTGAGTCTTCCAAATGCTTCTTTGGCAGTTAGAATTTCACATTCCACCAATTACTGCTAGAGAAATTAAATGTTCTCTGTACAGCTCCACCATGAGAAGGCTTAGTGGATTCTATTTGTTTTCCTCTGAACATCACATTATTGAATTGTTCTTGCTCAATTTGTTTTGTTCCTTTTCAACATAGTAAATTGTAACCATGAGTACACTCACATGCTAAACATTGTGAACTAGTGAATTACTAATTCAGGGGTGGTTTTAAGGACAGATTAGTTTGTTGATCTCTAGAATAGCATCTGGTTCATAGTAGATTTTCAATGAAAGTGAACGAAAGGATGAGACAATAAATAGACTTTTATAAGCTATATGTGCTCACATACCTACTAAAAATGAAATGTTCTAGCACAAAGATATGACCCATTTCCATCAAACAGACTGATGTCTTTGATATGTATTATCACAATTTATCATGAATAACTTACATACAAGAGTGATGTACCATGTGAAACTGTAGAATGGGACAGGCTGTGAATCTACAGTTTCATCATGTCTACAGGATGTTTGGTCCATTAGGCCTCAGCTTAATTTTAAAGTGCAAAATATTTTCAGGAATGTCAGAATATAAAGCTACATATAGACCGTACCACAATTCATGCAGGTGTCCAACACATCTGCCTATTTTGTTCCACTTTAGAAAGTCAAATTGTTCTAAATTCATATTTTATGTACTTTTTAGCCTGTGATTTAAACAATTGAAAAGCAACCTTCAAACTATATTTGCCATTTTTCTCCATTAAAATATTATTTCATAATGTAGTACAAGCCAGACAATAAATCATTGCTGGAACAAAATTAGGAGCACAGCTAGCCCCTAGTAAGGTTCTTCCTATATATTTTCAATGGGAAGAACATAAGAGAAAAATGTATTGCTAAAGTCTTAACATAACATTGTATATGTATTTTGCTTTAGATTTCAAGTACTTATTACAATATCTGCAACAAATCATAAAAAAGTCAATATTTATGGAAGGAAATTAATATGATTACTTTGGGGGGGAAAAAGCCAGTGAGGATATATGTAGGACATCAATTCAAGTCTTAGTATTTTTAGGCAGAGATGGAAAAGTTATTTACTCTATTACCTTCTTATCTTATCCCTCAATTGGAGCCAATCACAGAGCATTTGTAAGGATTACTTGAAATAATCTAATTTAGGAAAACAATTTTACAAGCACTTCAGAGAGGCTAGGAATCATTACTATTATCTAAAGAAGTAGATGAGAAGTAATGTTTTAGTAGATTATGCATGGTAGGGAACGTTAGAATGCGTTTATGACAACATTGAATCTTTTAGCAACAAAGTGGCATAATTATTTTTGTGATTTAATGATAAAGCAGTTTTCTATCGTCAAATATTATTAGAGCAAAGAGAGTCTAGAAAGAAGTTAGAAGCTTATAGCAGGAATTCAAGTGGGAAGAAAGAAATATAAATGAAGATCTCAAGACTGAACACACCAAGTCAACAATAAGCACTACACTTTAAAATTTGTTTATTTTCCTAATTTATCTTAATTTAGTCTTTTGCACACAATTAAATCAAGTGATGCTCATTAATTTATGTCACACGTTGTGTGGATAATTGCTTATGTCTTAAAAAATTTTTTTTCTTAAAATAAAGCTTTAAATTTCTCCATTTTTACAGGAGCCCTCTGAATGAGGAAGGATAAACTTGAGTCATTTATAGAAAAATGGCTTCGATTTGTTAAGCAACATAAGTCGGATAAGTAACCCTGATTACCTCATGGTTTCTCTTCTGTGAGGAGAAAATATAAGTGAGGAGAAAAATAAAAGCAAGCAATGGGGACATAGGTCTTTTGCAAGTGCAAAAAGAAACAAGAGCTGGATGGAGGGAAAAGGAGATGAATAAAAGGGTTGAGATGCTTTTTGTTCATGTACCAACTGGCCACTGGGTGAGTGATGGTCATGATTGGCACATATGAGCTATTAAAAATTCAAAAATACCGAGCTTGGGTAACAATTATTTGATGATGTACCATTTGTTGCTCTGAATAATCTATGTTGTTTTTTTTTTCCTTTGGGGTGTGTGTGTGTGTGTGTGTGTGTGTGTGTATGTGTGTGTCTTTTAAGGACAGGGTCTTTCTATGAAGTTCAGGCTGGCCTTGAGCACACTGTGTAGCCAAGGGTGACCTTGAACTCACAAGGAGCCTCTTTTCTCAGACTCCCCAGTGTGAGTGCTGGGATAGTGAGCCACCATGCCTGGTGTGAAAAATCTTATTTATTTACTTATTTATTTATTTTATGCAATTAGTACAGGGTCTACAGTGTCTCACTACACAGATAGAACTCAGCGATTCTCTTGTTTTCAGCCTCCCAAACACTGAGATTACAGGTGTGCACTATCATGCGCAGTCTCAATCACCCTCTCAGCGTACCCCTGGGGGCAGGGCCGGCACTGGCATGCTGGGGAATAAATCTTGGTGCCTGCATCTGCCTAAGCAGGAATAATCTAATTTCCTGGGTTCTTAAATGTCCACATTACACAAAGTATTGTTAAAGGAAAATGAATTAATAAGTGAATCACCAAATTTCTATCATAGAAAACTAATGGATGACAATAAAATCCTAAACACACTTCAGAGGGTTATACATAATGTAAATTAATGCAGTATTTTGGTATAAGACATATTTAGTTTTTTTTTTTCCTAGAAAAATAAACACTATGAGTTTTAAAGAAAACAATGGGCCCTGTGATTTTTGAAAGTTATATTTTCAGGTCATTTGAATTAAATTGTTTAGCAGTATTAAATGTCAGTGTTTATTTCTGCATGTTGAATTATTTGAGGAAACAAGGATGAAAGACAAATATGTTAACATTTTCTTTCACTTAATTCAAGGCTTCCGGCAAGTAATGAGATTTATTTTGTGAATTACTCTATAATTGTTCTTTAACCACACTGTGATATTTGATAATGTCAAAATGATTTTGCTTTAAGGAACATGATTTTAGCCCCTGCAGAAAATTAATTAGTCTCCCTAAATAAACAGTATTTTATATATTGTATGTGAACTAAGGGAATATTTTAAGGTTAATTAATCTGTCTCTGACAATTACTGAGAAATTTTAGAGAAAGAATTATTTATGTATTCAGGTCAGTTTGTATTAGGATAATATATTGACACACAAAAAAGACAGCAGATTCATTCAATCATGTTTGAAGAAAATTACTTCTGTCTACTCTCAAATGTGAGACATATTTGTCCTGTAACCCTGGATCAAACATGCTTTCTTGGCAATCTTGTACCAGGAATGGTGCCAACGAATTTAATAAATGCTTCACTCTCTCTCAAAAGGAGGCATCTATTGTTCGTTTTCTTGAAGTTGTCATCCTTTAGGATTAATTACATTAGGGTAAACTCCTGAAGGTTTTATAGAAAGGCATATGGGGATATATATTTAACTGGAAGAACAGATATCATTCTACAGGATTTGAAGAGGTATATCAAGTTGATAATATTATTTACCTTTTGGAGAGAAGAATGAGATATGTGGGGGAATATAATAAGAATAGATGGGATATAACATTACTACTATTGTCTGAGAAAGTGGAAAACTTATAATTTTTGCACCTATTATTTTATTTTTAGACAAATAAAAATATGAAATATTCCTGTAACTTCTAAAATTATCATCAATGACAAAAGAAAACCAAATATAAAGAAAGGATTTGTTATATGATTTGGGTTGTTCAAATGCACAACTCTAGGATTTATCATTTGTTCCAAGAAATAATGGTAGAATGCATAATATAGGCATCAGTTTCAAGGACTCCTACAATGAGCTGTGTATTCTTTAAGTAATGTTTGATCTTTTAATTCCTGTATCCAGTGTTTATTCAGTCCATATAGATGTCAGAAACCATCGCAGATGCTCAGGATAAAATGGTGGTTAAGATAGATCAGATGCCAGTTCCAAAAAAAAAAAAAAAGACAGATCAGAAGTTGCATAAACTATCTACATCATTTTTTAGTGAAGGGCATTAAAGAGCAAAAGTATAAGAATATTGTTGAGTAAGCTTTGTGTGCTTAGATGGCACTTATGAAATGAATTAAGCTGTGATGAGAAAGGACCCCACAGCTTTAGATGGAAGGACTAAGTTAGTCCTCTGAAGATCACCTTTTAAGACATGAATAAGTTTGTGGGGAAGAATTTAGTAGCTGAGCATCCCAGGTTGAGGAAAGAGTCCAGAGCAAATACTGTAAGAATTAATTCCAATATACAGACGAGAATAAAAAAACCACCTTGGCTGTCAAAGAAATGGATTGAAGCTCCCTCTGCTTGAAAGAAGTCAGTGAAGACAAACAAAAGAGATTGAAGTTGGAAAAATTCACATAATAACTGAAATCTATGATAAAAGATTTGGCTTCATATTTGTCATATTTTTATAAATGGCCAAAGTTGTGAATTAAGAGTAGCATGAGCCTTTTATGTTAAACAATTTTTTTTGAACAGTCAAGAGAATGAAACAGAACTGGACATTAGTAGACATAGAAATAGTTAGGATGGCATTGTTTTGACCAAGCAGTAGACAAAGATGGACACAAATGTGGGCACACAGATAATAGATATAATAAGGGCCATTGTCATTTTCCAACTTCAACACCTGTTGACTACTACATACTTAATACAAATTGATATTCTTATGAGTATCAAGGCTGACTATGAAAAGTTCAAGGCAGACAGTTGATGTCAAAGAAAACTATGAATCCAACAGTTATCTCCATACTGTTGACCCGACAACAAGGTGGCCAAGCTGAAGATGCAGTGAAATGATTTGAAGTGTGAGAGATGAGAAGTTAGACAGGTTAATGTGGAATAAGTATTACTCAGTCAGCTGGAGATGTCAAGTAGGATGTTAAATAATGTCTTGGAGTACAGGAAAGAGGGAAATGATAAAATAAAAGTTTCTCAGTATTTTTCACCAGAGGAATTTTTGGAAATGTTCAGTTTCATTGCTTTTAAAAGATTGTTCTCTCCCTTTGCCCATAGTAAAAATTGCTCTCCATTACTGATAATGTCATATTTTTCCTCAAGTATCAATATCTTTATTTTTGTTATTTCCTTCAGACTCATTAAATACCACTTCCATGTAAAACATCAGAAAAAATATTTTTATGCTTATATTTCTTATCAGATGCTCATGCGGACAGAAAATTCTTTCTATTGCTCTTTCAGATAATGGCATTCTTTGTATTATATTCCAACCTTTACAGAATAGTAGGACATAATATCTAGAAGCAGCAATATCTTCTTAAGCATTGAAAACTTAAAGTAATTCAAGAATATCCCTGGTAATTTGTCTGTAGTCCCTTGCAATGATAAAATTTAACATACCCAAACTGATTCCAGCTCATTCAGAGCTTGCACCTTTAATGTAGTACTATACACCAGTTCAAATTGTGTCATTTTACAGAATTTCATTTTTAAATATCTTGCATATCTTTTAGTTTCTGAAATTCTCCTAACTAAATATATGTGAAGTTGTTAAGTTATACCTATATATTTTCTTTCTTTCTTTTTTTTTTGTGGAACTGGGGATTGAACTCAGGACCCTATATTTTCTTATGCCATATTTAACATACTAATTTTACTCTCAAAATTTTTCTATCCCTATGTCTTTTTGAGAAAAAAAGCACCCATATTGTATCCGATACTTTTCAATAGTAACATTTATGTCCAACTTCATTTAAAAGGTCTGAATATCTTTTGGTAATCATTGATGGGGGCAGAATTTAAAATATGATATGTATCTCAACTGTAAGCAATTGAAATTTCTCCAGGTGGTCCTGGTCAGTCTCTGGATGCACCATTTCTCATTGATAAAATTACTTCATCTTTCATCTTAGTTCAAGGAGGTTTTAGGCTTCTCCTTTTGCATTTTATAATGGTAGTTACATTTATCATACATTTGTGTGCCTTCTTTTTGTGGCTTATATACATTAACTGTATACAGATATTGTCAATACCAATGTTTGTACTTTAATTTTGAGACAGTATCTTAGTACATAGCTCAGGTGGGCCTAGGGTTTGCAGCGATGCTTCGACCTGAGCTTTCCAAGTGCTACGATTGCAGGTATGCGCCACCACATCCACTGACAATAGCTATTTGTGTAAAAGAAAAAAAATTGTCACAATTATATATTCTATGGGTTACAGAAGTTGGAATTTCATTGAAAATATGAACATAACTTGTCTGAAAATATTTTTAAACTATATTAAAATGTAAAAAAGTTTTAAAAATTCTAAA
>NDGN011473050.1:0-16402 GCA_002564285.1 Tympanoctomys barrerae
ACACTATTAGAACAAATCCCTCTATTCATTAAGAGAATGTAATCAGTATATTTTTATTAGAGGACAGTATAGTTGAATGAGGATGATTTTCAGAAATCAGTAGTTGAGATAAAATATCTGTTACGGAGAAAAATTAGCTTGAACACCTCTGACTTGAGACAGTGATAGATGTCTTAGGGAGGATGCAGGTTGGTGTCCCTTCTAGGAGGCTGTGTGCAGTAGTAACCCTGAAAACTCAGACTTTTTGTTATGTGGCAAAGAAGGTGGTAGCCATCAGAGAGCACCAGGGACCATCTGGGAATCAAGAAGCAGGTGAGGTCTCCAGTTTTGCTGCTTAAACTTCTTTTATGAAAAAAAAAAATTTTAATTCCATCACAAAAGTAAAGTAGCAATAGTTAATACACTGTGTATTATCTTCAAAGGTAATTGAGTTTTATCAATTACATTAATACTACTAGGAACTCATTATTTGTGTCACTTATTCTTTTTTGAGAATGTTCTACTTCATGGACAAACTGGTTAGTTGTTGAATGCCTTAAGATCTATAATTATGGCTTTTTGTACTTCAAAAGAAGATAAGGTAATTTTTTGAACAAATATCTCAGTAAGTCATCCAGGTTCTGTGGTCTTTGAAATACTTGCAGCTAATTAATACTTATTATAGGACTGCTCCAAGAGTAGACAAACATTCTTATTTACTTAACATCTCTAATGGGAACGTGTGGAGCATTACAAAGTACTTGGATAGTACTTTTAAAGCACTTTTTCCGTACTTAATCCATTGGCCTGTATTGTGCTACCATGCCTCATACTCTGTTATGTAGAGTAATTATTTATATGAGCCCTACACATGTGTAGCGATTCTATAATAGCTGAGATATTCTTTTTTAATTTTAAAGAGAATGAAAGAATTTTAAAGACAAAAATGATACAGAATGTCAAAACAAGATGATAGGAAGTTAACAGTGGTTATTATAGTGCATATTATCTTCGAAGGACAGAGATATTCTTTACTGTATCAGTTTTAATTTGTTCAGCTATTCTATCCAATAATTGGCAGTTCTATGCATGTTAATAGTGTTACTAGTTTTCTAGGGCTTCTTTCCAATCACTGGAATACTTTGTTACATTTCTTTGGAGGTGTTCGATGTAGCAAATCTGACTGTTCTCTAAAAGATGTAAAGGCAGTAAGTATAAATCTCTTAAGTATGTGATAAATTTGGAATGATAATAAAGTATATTCTATGGAATTGAACCAACATGTCTAAAAATAACATTGTCGGGCCAGGGAGATGACTCAGTAGAATAAGCGCTTCCCTGGCAAGTGCAAGGGCTGAGTTCAATCCCCAGTTCTGCCAAAAAAATAATAATAATAATAATAATAAAATAACATTGTCTCATAAAGTTCTTTAGAGAGAATGGTTTTTTTTAAAGATTTACTAATATAGGTCAGTGATAATTTCCTTATATTTAAACTGTAGTGGCTCACAAAAAGTTGCTCCATTCTGTAGTCAACTTCTACTTCTCTAAATATTGGATTTTTTTTCAGGTTTAGTTTGTGTGGTTTGTGGTGCTGGGGATGAAATCCAGGGCCTTGTGTATTCAAGGTAACTACCACTGAGCTACATATCCAACCCTAAATGTTTTTTTAATTTTATGTATGTGGGACAGGATTTCACTATGCAGCTCGGACTCATTGTATTCCTCCTGTTTCAGCCTCCCCAGTGCTGGGATTACAGGTGTGTGCCACCACACCCAGTCTTGGTGGCCGGCTTGGTAGGGCCGGCACAGCATGTGCTATCAGGGATTGAACCCAGGTCCTTGTGCTTGCCAGACAAGCGCTTAGACCACTGAGCTATCTCCACATCCCTGGTTTTAATTATAGGTATATTTAAGTTTTTATCCTCTACCAATAGCTTAATATGCTGATGAAACTCAAGTTTAGCAATATTTCTAAACAATTGTGGCATTGATTTACCAGATATTTATTGTCTACCTCTTAAATGGGAGGCATTGTGAAGAAAAAAGCTAAGGATACAAAGAATCAGTGTTAGACTGGTTCTGGTTGCTGGCACCTGTAATCCCAACACTTAAGAGGCTGAAAACAGTAGGAGCACTAGAGTCTGATCTGTGTAGTGAGACTAGAGAAAGAAAAGAAAGAGAAATCAAGCAAGCAAAGAATTGGTGCTTTTAAGCGGTTTATAGTCTTGTGGCAGAGGAGAGCCCTGTGAGTGGATAAATAAAGTATATACTAATGAGAGCCCAGCAATAATGATATGTACAAAGTAGAGTAGTGAAGGCAATTAATGTTATATGGGGCCAGATAGGAAACAAGTGGAGAATTAGAAATGGTTTTACCAATCAAGACTATTCTGGTAACTTCTTCAAAGACACAAGGGGCCTTATGAGACAGACAGGCTCAGGGAAGTTTTTCAGTGATAGGAAATGGGCATGGAGGCTTTAAAATATATGGTAAAGAAATTCAAGGAGGGGCTAAGAAGCTTGGTTGCTTGGTTTGTTGGTAGAGCACTTGCCTAGCATTTGTGAGATACTGAGTTCAGTTTACCCCCAGAACTACAAAAAGTGTGGAGGCGGGCTTAGGGGTATGGAATTCACACTACTGAGTGATATAAAGTAGATAGAAGAATAGTGGCAAATGAAGACTAAGAGATCAAAACCAGATACTGTATCAAGCAGAAAGAAAAGCAATGTAAACTTGATTTTCTAGTGCTTCAACAATATAGTAGCTTGTATCTAAAGTGCTACAATTTTAGATATGTTGATCGTGTTACTAGTTTGAATTAGTCATTTTTATTTTTATTTTTTAGGGAAACCCAAACCAAGTATTATTTTTGTAGAATGGCTAATAAGAGTAGTAGCCAGTATTATTTTTTTCTGAATGAGACTAAGGTCTCTAAATATTAGGTTGTTCTGCTTTGTTTGTGGTACTTGACAAACCTTTACACTAAACCACATTCCCAAATCATTTTTATTTTTCATATAGTCTTATTAAGTCACAATGTTGTACATGCTGGGCTGAAATTCTCAATCTGTTTCACCTCTCACGATGCTAAGATTACAGAGCTATGCGACCACACCTGGGTAGATGTTTGATAATATTTACATATATTTCCTACTTTAAAAATATTTGTCATCTTTAAAGGACCATTTAAGAATTTACATTTCTTATAATACGTTCACAGTAGACTCCTGTCTGACAATCTTTTACACTTTTCCTAAAAGGTGCTTTTCTTTATTATGCTGCTTTTGTCCGTTATTATCCTTTAACACGTTTTGATAAATAAAGTACTTTTATCCTATTTTATAGTACATTGGGCTTCATAGCAAAAAAACCAAAAAACAACATACCAAAGGAAAAGGAAGTATTACCACCCTCTTACTGTTTTGTCAAATCAAGTGTGACAATATGGTCCACATATGCCAATGTAGACAGACAGTTGGGTCACACACATATCACATCATGCCAGAAGGAAGATAGAGAACGCCGTGAGGATTGGGCAAACTAGTCTCTAAAAACAACCAAACTTGATGTTTCTCTGCTTCCATGTTTGACTTCTCACCTACCCAAAAGTGGATTTTTTAATATCCAGTGTTTTGTTAATGATGAAAGCACATTGGTATGCTCACATTATTTATTATTCAGCACACCTACCTACTACATACTATGCAAATTTTATCATAGTCTGTGTTTAAATATAAAATTAACCAGATTCAGGTGCTACTTGGGAACTTCAGAGAGCAAAAAATGAAGGATATAAGGCTTAAGTCAGTCTTTTAACTTGTTTTTACATAGGAATTACAATGCTTTTAATCTGTTTCATTTTACTAAGCATAAGAGTTTTATATTGAATATTTAGTAACTCAATAATAGAATTAAAATTAAACTATGGGTCATAGATCACATTTTCTTCTAACTGCTCTTCCTCTCAAACCCTACAATACAGGCTATTTAAATCTTAACTTTTGCTTGCCAAACCACTGTTACCGTCCATCTGTTCGTGCCAATTGTAAAGGTTCGGTTTTTAGCGACGCTTTGCATTTCACATAAGGTATGTGAAGTGAAATTTCACAAGGGACAGGATGGATCCTGATTCTCAGTGATAAACCTTTAGGGCCATCAGGGTTGGCATATGGTCCAGCATGATATGAAGGCTTGGGTTCCCTGGCTTCACTTCTTTGGCGTGAAGCTGATAAAACCTGGCTCTTGAGTATTATTTCACTGGACACCAATCATGGGCAGCAGGAACTGCCCATTTAACTCTCTGTGGGAAGGAAGCCCAGAGAGCATTCACAATGGTACCATTGTCAAGTTGCAAACTGCTCTCAGCAGCTTGACAGATAGGGAGGAGGGGAAGGGGTTGCTTTACTAATTGCTGTTCACAAAAGAGAAGGAACAAAAATAGCTGTTGTAGAACTGATGTTTCTACATTTACTTTCTTTATAGGAGTGTTGACTTTTATTTAGCACATAACTACCATCAAAAAGAAAGGAAATGAATATATTTAAGCAACCACCTGTAGTAATCCCTTGTTAACATGCCATTATCTATTTTCAGCCACTAGATTATAGCAGAAAATGTGAGTTTGCTTTATGATACTCTTTATGTTGAGATGAAAAATTTGAAATAAGAGGAAGCAGATTAAAGCTCCATAATTCATATATCAAATAAGATTATAAAATGGGTTTAATTTCCTTTACATTTAGGATTCCCAAGTGGCATCTGAATATATATTAGCTAAATTAGTATAGAAACGTAAATTGACTTTGTGTAACAGTTGCAAATGCTAAAATAATGCACTAAAGATAAATTAGCACATCTTAAGGTTAAATATACTTTATCATTTAAATGAGTAACTGATGCATTTTAGCCATACTTTAGCTCATTGCATTATGTCCAGTATGGGATATTCTTTTAAAATGTGAGGGGTTTGGTTTGTTTGATGAAGTACTGTACGTCTTGATATTTATATAAGCACTCCTCCATTGGCCCTCCCATTTTGTTCCTTAGTCCTGTCAGCAAGCAGTTGGTCATTCTGATGCAAAGAAACAGTGATCTACCATTTTTTTAATTAGAGCTTATTTTCAGCCTCCAGGGATTCTGACCCTACAGTATACTTCCACAGATGATTTTTTCCAGCTGATATTAACTTGACTAAATTATATTGCAATGTTGTAATTTATACACCTTGTGTTTACATAAGATTAGGAAAAGACTTTAAGAATACTTTTTTAAATCTATTTTTAATAAATGAGATGTTCTTGCTGAGTTTGGGGAAAGTCAAATGCATGTTTTGTAAAATTGGTAAATCTGTAAAATTTACTGGTATTCCATCTCCTCATGTCCCCTCAAGTGGTTTTAGTAAATACATCACTGCAGTATTTCCAACACAGTAATTCATTGAATGTCCATTCTTCCTTTTACTGCAGAATAGATTATATTTAAGTCAAGATTAATGGATAGATTCTGATGTTAAAGTCCAGTGTCTAAGCCTATCATTCCCTGGAGGCATATAGTGCATTAGTTTAAGCCAATATACTCCTTATCATAGATTCTATGACACTGTCTTAAATGACAGTTTGCAGTGCTTTGTTTCTACTTACTATGGTAATAAAATCACTTTTTTTGTATTCTCAATAATTACAGCATTTAAACAAAATCTTAATTAAGTTAGTGCACATTTAGGTAGAGATAATACTTAAGTAATTGTACACTGTAAAATCTCACTTGTTTGGTTATTTCTTTCCTTTTCACATTCATCTTATGCAGTCTAAGTTTAGGATTCAAACTGATGTCTTTATTTCCTCAACTTTAATGTTATGAAATTTTTGTTCCTAAAAGGAACAACACAAAGTGATTGTTTCTGATTCTTTCTGTTTCTCCTCACTCTCTGTTTTAAAAACTTTTACTCTAATACTAGTGATTTTGAAGCATTTATGTACCAAGGCCACATTAATGACATTTTTTCAAACAGGTCTTATCAAGAATGAGTGTACAAAACTGTGGTTTCTTTACATTTAAAATCTAGAAAACTTAGTTTTTTCTTTTAGATGTTTTGCTTCATTCAACCTTCATGGAAGTAGGACAGATACATATACATTTTATAATCATATTAGGGCCTCTGGAAATCACCAGTGATTGTTAGATTATTAAACCAAGACAGACTTTTAGAGCCTCATGCAGATTTAAAATGTTAAGCCTATTTAAGGTTAATCATGAATAAAATCATGTAAAAATGTATTTACATATGAACTTTGGAGAAATGGGCTTATCAACTTTTTAATGTCATTTAGTAATTGACTGATTTATGAGCAATTATATATGGTACAAATTTTATTCAACTCCAGCTTTCAATAATAGGGGTATCCTCACACTGCCTTAGCACCTGTTATGGATTTTGAGTCATCTGGCAGCCCATGGGACTTAGATAAAGAAGTACCAGGTGTCCTGCCTGTGTCCTAATTGAGACGCAGTGAAAACAATATAGACTTGGCAATATGGTTAAAAGGATGGATTAAAGCCCAGCTTTGTCTGCTCTGACAAATCACAGCTTTTCCTTCATGATGTAGATAGTATCAGCTACTAAAGAATTTCATTAATATAAGGGAGAAAAATAGATAATTTGTCATAACCTGTTGCAGACTTTCAGAAAAATTTCTATTAATATGATATAAGTAAACTATTATGTCCAGGTTCATGCTGTTCATTTAGGAGAATTTTATTTTTGTTGCACGTGAGCTAGATTCCATGTTTCTTGAATAAATTAGTAATAGTAGAAAAGAAATTCATCCTCTTGCCGAATCATTAATTTTCCAGATCTTGCTTTGTAAGATAAGCAGTGTGGTTTACTTTTATCCTATAAATGAACAGTGTGTACTGGTCCATAGGATATGTAATCACTCTATGTTTCAGAAAAATCTGCTACTTTACAACTAATAATAGCATCAGATCCTTGAAGTATACTTGGAAAATGTATCCACCGGTAGATCTCAGTAAAATCCTTATTTTTTTTTTCATTAATGAAAATGCAAAGATATTGCTTCAGATTATTTAAAGATATTGCAAGTCCTTTAAAACTGAAATGTTAATTGACTTGTTTTGGAACACTTTTATTTTAGAACATGCCGAGACTTACTATAGTAAATAAATTATAATATATATGGCAATGAAAACATTTTTCAAAATTAGAGTCTTAGAATTCAAACTAATAATCATTGTTTGACTGTCTTAGAAATAGCAGACATGCTAATACAGCGTTTTCCTCCCCACAACATGTAGAACATTGGATGTAGAAGAGCACTGGGCTGTTAAAAGATCAAGGTTGTAGTCTCAACTCTTATCCATCAGCAGTTTTGTTTTTCCCAGCATACTTCTGTACTCTTCTTTGAGACAAGGCTTATTGCTGAATAAACATTTTCCTGGCTTCTCTTAAGTTTTGTGAAAGTAATGTCAATAGATACAGCCTTCTAGTTTATACTGCCCTAAATATTCTCAAATGGTGCCTTGTCTTCATTCAGTCCCTCTTAATATAGCCTTTTCTAAAACTTAAATACACCCAATCCCCAATTTGAAATGTTTTGATTTATATTTCAACTTTATGTCATGTGAGAGCAGAACACATTCAGTAGGAGCCATACTTAATCTTTGGTCATTTCCCGAGTGAGCAGTGCACCAGGGATGTCCAGCACCATTGCAATCTTGGGCAACTCCCCAGCAGCCAAGTGATCACTAGGGAAACATCCCAGACACTGCAGTGTGCAGTCGCACTAGGGTACACTATTCTGTAGGCTGGGTGACGTAAATGCATTTTCAACATTAAAACAGATTTATCAAAAGGTGTCACCATTGGAAGTTGAACATCTATATTTAAAATTTTCTAAATTTTTTTGAGGATATTACCTTTATTATATACAGAGCAGTTTCATAAATCTGGCTAAAATGGTTTAAGATTACTCTTCATTTGATGTTTATCTATATCGATTATAGATTTTCTCAAAGATTCTTCTCCCTTCTCTGGATGGCTCTTAGTGTAAAAAAAAAAAAAAAAAAACCTCGTGGTCTCAATATCATAGTAGAATTTATGAAAATGTTTTAATATTTTAAAAATGTTGGGCTAAAGAGATAGGTCACGGCATAAGTGCCTGCCTGGCAAGCACAAGGTCCCCAGTTCGATCCCTGGTATCTCATGCCATGTCGGCCCTGGAACCCAGGTGTGGTGGCACACGCCTATATCCCCAGCACTAGGGAAGCTAAGACAGGAAGATCACTATGAGACCAAACTACAGAGCAGACCTTGTATCAAAAAAATAAAAATAAATTTTAAAAACTTTTCAGTGAAGGGAAAATGTTCAGTGCTGAATTGTGAGTTCTAATTTTAACATGTAAACTTTTTCTTTTTTAATCAGGTATAAATATCTAAAGAATTATCACTTTTCTCATGTCATACCTTACATATTTATACATTGCACCTTACTTTTTTTATTTTAAAGAGGATCAGCAAGATCAAAGGGTTATGTGGAGTCAAACTTTTTCTTATGAATAAAGTATCTTAAAATTGGCCCTGATAGATCATTTTCCCATCCCAGCTCCAGAGTACCTCTGGCCTCATGCTTGTTCTCCCAACAGTCCACAGTTTCTTATTGTACTCTAGAAACTAGTAATCCAGTAATTCTGTTTATATTAAATTTTAATTGTCCATTTTGTAGTTAGACTTGTAGAGAGACTATCATAGAAGCAGAGACTATGTATTTTATCTGTTTCTTTAACACCTACACAGATTATATAGCTTACAAATATGAGTCAGTAATGAAAATTACTAAATTTTTACTATTTTACTAAATTTTTAAATTTTTACTATTCTTCCTGCCATTCATGGTGGAACACACCTGTAATACCAGCACTTGGGAGGCTGAGGCAGGAGGATCATCTTGAATGCAAGGCTAGCCAGGGGTGCATAGTGAGAACTGAGGACCAGGCTGAACTACAAACTCAAAAAATCTCACTCTTCTATCTTTTATACAGAAGAAAAGACACAGTATTCCTACATTCTAAAACTGCAAAGAAGCCACAGAAGAATCAAAGTATCTGAGCTTACAGCAGGTGCTTACTAAATGCAGTATTTTAGTGGAGGTCTTAAATCCCTGTGACAGCTACCAAGCACAGATGGAAACATTTCATTCTTTTTCTTTAAAAGAACCAATAGTTTTTCTTCTATTGAAGAAATAAAGCATTAATCTGAATAGTAAAATAATGATGTAGATTCTTGATGGCTGCCTGTAATTTTCATAATTCCTTCTAGTGGAAATTATACTGCATATTCATTCTTGTGTATAAATTGTGTATATACATACAACACAAAAATTACATTTCAGTCTAGTTACACATCACATTTGAGCTAAGTATACAAGGTACTGGGGTGTTCGTGGAATTGGTGATCATAAAACTCAGAAGTGTTCCTATTTCTAAAATTAAAAGCAGTTGAGAATCAGATTAGAACGCTGAAGAACGAGAGTTGTTGCTTCTTGAGAAGCAAATCTCTGTGTGTGTCTTCTCCATAAATGTTAGCCTGGTACTGCTCATGTTTCTATAGTGCCTGTTCCTCAAGAGAAATCAGTTTCTTTGCATAAGAAAAAATCTGAAGTCCCTGTGTAGGCAACACAAATTAGAAATATTGCCAGTATTATCAAAAGCCTTCTTGCACGTGAATTTATTCCTTTATCTGCCATTGAAAACTGTCCCAGAGACAGCACCCTGTTTACAAAGATGGGAGCCAAGCATCAAAATAAACTATTTTCAGCACATCTGGAGGGGCACATTTGTGTTACCCTGAATTTATATCCTTTCTCTTTAGCCCTCCAGTGAAGTAAATCAGAGCAGTTGGTGGCATCCCCACTTAACATATGGATAAACTGTAGCAAAGAGAATCCATACTTACCTTTCCGGGACCAGCCTGAAATTGAACCAGGTTCCTTAACAGCTGCTCTTGAAGTTTCAAATTAAAAACTTACTTCAAATGTGTAGTACTGTTAATATTAATGAAGATTAGATTTAAACTATTTCTCTGTTGCAGAGAATGTTTAGTTCTTTTCATTATTTTTAGAATAGTAATAGTCCTTCCCCTTTTCTGCTCTTGCAGAAAGGAGGAAGAAGGATTAGTGGATAATTATATTGCTGTGATTGCAGCACCTGTGTGTTATTTCCTTTGATTGGCTAGTTCTGTATTAAAGATTCCTACCAGCTAAAAGTCTCCCTCATCAAATGTTTTTATAGCTAAATTTAGATTGAATTCTACGTTTATAACAGAAACAATCTCAATTCAACTTTAATCTGTATTTAAATTTTTTGCTTTGAATATTTGGGTACTTTACCATCTCTTTTTTATCATCTTACCATTCAGTTGTGTAATTTAATGCTGCTGGCAACACTCACTCACAGCTGGAATACAGCTTGCGTTGTCTTCTTATTGCTAGCCGTCAGGCTTGTGTATTCCACTCGATTTATAGGCACTAATAACTTCCCTAGAGTGCTACCTTTTAAGTAAAGAGTAAACATCTAACCTATTATAAGGCGATGTAGGAATTAACTGCTTTAAATTCTGGTTACAATTGTAGGTGCTAACAGCCTGTGTTTGGAAGTTTGCAATCATTACAATTACAAAAGTACCTTGTTGTGACCTAGGACTATGGCTTAAATACTTAAGAATTTATTATCTCTCCTTAGTATATGTTTTCTGAAGCTTAAAAAAAATGGTAAAGGTACATATACTGTGTGTAGGGTTAGTTTGTTTTTGCTGACTACATCAAACTTAAGAAATTATAATGAACACGTAGCTTTTCAGAGGTGAGTGTCAGTTATGTACCAAGCCAACAGTGTGCTCTAAAGTCAGTCCCTACAGGAGCATCAGCTGTTAGCCTGTGCTAATATGCGATAGGACCAGTTTTTCATTTTCAATTCAACCGTGACTATTTCCCTTACCTCTGCCTCTTAGATTTTTTTAAAATCATGTAAGAAATAAGTCACTAATGGGGTTTATTGTGATTTTATTAAATACTTTGTTTTATCTGAAATAAAAGTTATGTATCTGGATAACTTAGTTTTGTGAAGCTATTAGGGTTTCTTAGTTTTACAAACCTTTTATATAACAAAGTAAAATTACTCTTCAAAATGTTTCATTTACATATTCATTTTCCTGAACTCATAAATTTTCTACACTGGAAGTGTCCTTGTTTTAAATATTAACATTCCTTTCTGCCTAATTTTTTTGGTAAAATCTAAATATAATAAGATAAAGTAAAATATTTCATTTATAGGCCTCTGAAAGTAGAGCATTTTCAAAGCAGTTAGGTGTCTCCACCCTACTTTTCATGAAGCATTTTACCCATTCAAGCAGACTTTTAAAAACAGCTTGTTTTGATAGCAGACTGTTCTCCTGTGGGCCTTCAGCCTTTGCTTCCTGGCAGCACCTTTGGTGCGAAAAGAGAGTGATCAATTGGGAGACTATCAGTGCCAGCATGCATAGAGTGATAAGTTAACACACCACTGGGAATTTCTAGGGCCCACCAAGATACTTCACTTCTAATGTGCTAACAAGCTCATTTTTCTACCTCTTGCCTCTTCAGTTATTTTTTTTTTTCTCAGAAGAGCTTAGAAGTTGAGTGCATCAGGCATAATGAAAAGCTCTGTAGGAGGGAGAAGCAATAACCCCATTTTTCCCTTTTCAGCCAAATAGAAAATTAGTTTCTGGTAATACACAAAGGCCAGTATTTTTTGTACAAGGGGCACTGCTGTGAATCAAAGGACTCTATTAACTGCAGAAAATTCGGCAGCTGTGAATCTCCCCCAATGAAAAAAGTACTTTCCAACAAGTTGTGAGATATGTGGTATTATTTAGATTGAACCATCAGTTTCATCCTCTTCCGTTTATAACCATATACCTCCTTTAAAATAGTGCTATATTACTTTCCTATGTTAAATGGACTCAAACATGACTGTTATCCTTCTATAAAATCCTTATCACCAATAACTTTAATGTAACATCTTGTTCTGTTGCTACCCATTTCAAAAGTAAAATTCTTTTGAAGTTTAACCACAGTGTATAGAATTGAAAATAATGAATTGTACAGAATTGGAATTCAGGTTGCTCAATATTTGATGCATGAAATAAACAAACTATTTAAAGCACAAAAGATAACAAAATCAAAGGCAACTTTATAATGAATATGCCATAGTGTTACCTTTAACGTTTCCCTTTTAATCAACTAGCTTTTATAAATGCCCCTAACTGCAGAATATCTCCAATTAACAGTTCAAATTGTCATCCTCTCATATTATATTTCATCTGGGTTGTAGACTTAATGTGCAATCTCTGTAATAGACTATAATAATTAAATGGCAGTATTTTAAATGTGAACTTTGAGGAGGAAATACTAAAATGGGTTTTAGAAAAAAAATCAGTGAAAAAAGGAAGAACCAATAGACTTTTTTATTATCCTTATTTAAACGTTGTATGCATTTTTTATTATTTAAATGTCAACATAGCACACTGAGTACAGCAGGAAAACTTTTAAAAGTTGTAGAACGGTTAACTGATTTCTCAGTTCAGGAACTATATGACATGAAGCCAGCGTGTGAGTTTTTCCTGATAATTGTATGTTGCTGCCTGCTGCTCTACATTTTGACAGCCATTTCCATAGTTGCTTTCTTCAACAACAGAAATATTCTCTCTCTTTCTCGCCCTCTCTGTGCTAACAGCACAATCAGACCTGCTGAAACAGGAAGCCTGGAGTGGGTTGTTCAAAAGCAACACTTCAGCGTACTGGTTACTTATCAATAATATCAGAGAAGAAAATGTGGTGAAAAGGAAGTACAGTATTTTTCTGTCAGTGTCAGTGCCCTGTAGATGCTTTGTTAGACAGTATTTAGGAGTCCTGTGGACTCTTTGCAAATATTCTTGCTTGTTTCAGTGTTATAATTCACTGGGTATTTTTTCCTGACATACAGATTCAGCTATGCATTTATCTTAACCACATGGAGTTATTCGAGGATTATAGCAACAGTAGTCTTCCATTCAAAATGAGAACAATTGAGAAAATGCAGGGATTTTTAGAAAGCGAAGAAGATATACAGGAATTTTGCACAATAAATCTTTACAAATGAAAAATACAGAATTTTGGGCATAGTATTTTAAGCAGCCTCATATTTATCTTGTGGCTTTGAGAGTAAATCTGCCTATGGAAGCTGATTAACGAGAGGAGCCTAGGCTGACCCGCTAGCTATTGAGTCCTTTCTCAAGCAAACGGTTCTTTCAAGAGTTTAGTATTATAATTATTTTCTAATAAATGCCTCCCTGTTAAAAGCTATCATTTATAGTATCATGAGTAAACTTCTGTCAAAAAGCATTTCAATCATATGTAAGAATACTTTCAATCCTATGTAAGAATGATTAGTGAATGGTTAAGAAGTAATGTTCTAGCAACCATAATATTCCATTTTGCTGAGATCTGTTCCATGCCAATGTAAGCTGCATTTAAGTTCATCCTTAACAGAAGAAAATCAGCTATGAGGAAAGAGCACGTTACCTACAAACAATTGTCCAGCACCATTTAGAACCAACAACATTTGAAGATTTTGCAGCACAGGTTTTTTCTCCAGCTCCTTACCATCATTTACCATCTGATACAGGTAAGATAAAAAAAAAAACAAGTATTAGTTACTTGTTGTGATTGGAACTTGAAATGCAGTACCCTTTTGTTCTAAACACTTGCTTGAATAAAATTATGATGACTGAAATATAAATACTACTTGAATTTGGCCTGTAAATTTGATTTGTGTTTTCTTTTACCTAAACATAGTTGCTTAAAAAGTCAACAGTCTTCATAAAAATACATGCATCACATTTCATCTGAACCAATAATGATCCCGTGTCTCATGGGATCATTACTGAAGTATCTGAAAAAGAAACACAAGTTGAGAATGCACACTCAACTTTAGAAGATCAAATTTTATGGCCAAGAATATTCATTCTCTCTCTCTCTCTCTCTCTCTCTCTCTCTCTCTCTCTCTGTCTTTCCATTCTCTTGTCCCTCTCCCCTCTCTCCCTCCCTCCTCTTTCTCCCTCTCTAAAAAGCTAGTCTACATTTAAAACTAATTAATGTAGTTAATTATGTTATATTTAAAGATTAAGAGGGTACTGCATTAATATAATTAACTAATTTTAAAGAAATCATTAAGAAAATAAATGATTCATGGCCTTCCTATTCTGTAATATCTTGCACTCCTTATGATTGTTTCATTTATTTTCCCTCTTTAGATCATTAAATATCAGTTCTGTTTATCTGAAGGTAAGACAAAGTGTCAACCAAGATATCCCTCTGTTCTTCTCCCATTTCCTTTTTTCAAATTAGCAAACGCTAAGCTTATAACTCAGACAATAAGCAAACTTAACACTGCCCTGGTTCATACTAAACATTTCAGAAATTGTCACTAAAGTTTTTTTTAGAATTATACTAACCCAGGTCTGCATGAAACACTAACATGGTTTGGTAATTAAAATAACTAATAATAGAACCCCTTGGCTAGAACTAGTTCACACTTTGTTATATTGACCCATTATTGTTTGTTTGTTTCTCAGCATGAAAGAATAGTACTATTGAACTGAAGTGGTATGTCTTTGTATTTTGTAATGTGTTGCATTGTTAGCGAATATCTTAACTCACTAATAGGTTACTCTCTGTGCCCTGCACTGTTCTAGGCACCTGAAATATAAAGATAACTATTGTCATAGTATTCAGAGAGAAGCAGGAAAAAGACTGTATGAACTTAATCATCGTAAACCTTCAAATTCTCTTATTATGTTAAATAACTTTTCTTTTCATTAAATAAGTTTAAAGGCACAACTTAAATAACTTTATCTGGGAAAGAAATTACTATAATTCTCAGTTGCAGTTTAGTTAATAAAATTAAAGGTTCCATTCCTGACATCATTAATTTGCCTTTAAAAAAATAATTTTCCCAAAAATCTTAGATCCCTTTCAGTTAATTAAAAGACCTAGCAAACAGAAAAATCACATCAGAGTAGGTTGAATCTTTTGAAAATGAGATGAAATGTGAGATTTGCTTTAATGGATTGACACCATCTAAAACGCAGCTTGGTGTTAAGAATGAGGGTGAAAGACAGTGAAAATAAACTTAAGAACAGCAAAAAGAAACTAAATACACTTGGCAATTCATTGTTTAACAGTAGTGAATGCTGATTAAATGCCAGACTATATTAAAATAAATATGACTAATACTTACCAAGTCATAAGTTTCACAATTGAAAAATACATTTGAAAATACATCACTTGTTTTGAATAACATTTAAACTAACTTTTCCCCTTAGTTTTATAAAAGCTGTTCATTTTTAATGTTGTGATTATTTACCATCTGGGGCCTTTCATATTTGTTATCTAAACATTCTCTTCCTATTTTGCATATTATCTTGCACTTACCAGCTAAACAATATGGGAAATAAGTTACATTTTTACATTCTGAGACATTAAGTAAGGGATACTACAGCAACCAAGTCAAGGCTCTGTGGGCTTGATTTTTACTCTATTAGTGTTCTTACTGATTTATTCTATAAGTTTAAAACAAGATTTGTATCCTTATTACTAGTTATTTAAGTGTTATTAATGGTCTTATTTAAGACTTTTAAATAATAATAAAAATATAAATTTGAACATAAACCTTAACATTGTGCTATTAATTTTTTTCAGTTTTTAAAAATCATTTTGCCTTAGGATCCATTCAAGACATGCATTCTAGAGTACTTTTGCTTGTAAATAATGGTAGCAGTATTACTGAATACATTTATGTTTTTTATAGATGTTAATAGTTATAACATTGTTTATCACAGAGACTCTCAATTTAACACAATAAAATAAAAATGAAATAATACTGCTGCAGTAGCAAAGATATCATAGTACCTGAATTAGGTTTTTCTTCCATTTATTTCAAATCTTGCCTTTCCTGGAATATCCTATGCCATATGTACAGAATGCTCTCTTACATTATAAGCTAGAGGGAAAAGAAGAAATGAATAATCCATATAATAGCAGTTTATACCTGACTTCTAGTTTGCAAAAATGTTGTAATAGTATAAAGTTTATTGGGTTCATTTTTTTAAAACATGATAAAATTTGTTTGACATATTGAGGAGTTGAATTCATAGTTTCAACTTGAGAATCAACTTTTAGATATCATATAGATATGGTATGTATATAAAATAATACTAATCAATACCAGTGCAGTAATTTGAAAGTAAGTTTTAAAGAAAATGCCAGCATCATGTTTATAGTCTCTCTAGCCATCCCTATATATACCTCTTTTTTTTTTTTTTTTTTT